>VWZF01005765.1:109055-220263 GCA_013396755.1 Sclerurus mexicanus | reverse complement strand
GGAGGGGCTCTTCGAGTGCCCCCGCTGCGCCAAGCGGTTCCGCCGGCAAGCCTACCTGCGCAAGCACCTGCTGGGGCACAGCGCCCCGGCCCCCGCACCGGCACCCGCACCCAACCCGGAGCCCGCCGCCGACGAGCCGCCCGCCGCGGAGTGCCGCCTCTGCCCCGTCTGCGGGGAGACCTTCCCCAGCAAGAGCAGCCAGGAGCGGCACCTGCGCCTCCTGCACGCCGCCCAGGTCTTCCCCTGCAAGTACTGCCCGGCCACCTTCTACAGCTCTCCCGGCCTCACCCGGCACATCAACAAGTGCCACCCCTCGGAGAACCGGCAGGTCATCCTGCTCCAGGTGCCGCTGCGTCCCGCCTGCTGAGCCGCCCGTGCCTTCCCCGCCGGCCCCGCGCCGCTCCCCGGGGCCGCCACACGATTAGCTTTAATACGGCTTGTGACCTGCTGGAATCTGGCTTTACACTTAACCTTCCCGGGGTCTCTCTCTTCTTTTTGGTTTTTTGGGTTTTTTTCTTTCCTTTTCTTCTTTTTTTTCTTTTTGTTGTTGTTGTTGTTGTTGTTTTTCCTTCACTTCGATTTTTACCGATGTGAACAGATCAAACTGCTCGAGAGAAACGAGTGTTTCCTTTAGTGTAGCCACAAATGCCTTGACTTTGCTGTTGATGGTCTCCAGAAAATGCTGTAGAAACTGCCTTAACTGTGACATGCCAACTTTCTGTTTCTGTTCATTTTGCCCTTACTAAGGTAGCTCACGAGTTGACTATCTGTATATGTTGGTTTGAGTAATTATGTTATTTATTCGTTATTTATTTATATTAATTATGAAGATTGATATTATTTGATTGCAGATATTCTAATGTGCTTTTTTTGTCTCCCCGCCTGCCATTTCACTGTGCATTTTAGAAGATCTTTTTTTCTAAAGGGATCTGCTAAAAAGGTTTTAACTTTTATACCTAGAATAACACATGATCTTGCCCATTTTATCCCGTGCAACCAACAGCTCTTACTTTTAGATGCAATCTCTTTTTCTACACACATTATTTTCTTAACTGTTAGCTATTTATAGAGTGCTTCGATAGAACTGTTTCAACTGTATAATTATTTACTATTCAAATAAAATATTTTCAAATTCAAGCGTGCCCCCCACCCCTCCTGCTTCTCCCTGCTGGGCTAGCCCTGGAGGCCTGGGGGGGCTGGGACCTGTCTCTGCACTGCAGCTGGCAGGGAGCCTCTGTAGGCACCAGCCTGCTGCACACCATTTGATGAGATTAATTAAAAAGGAATTAAAGGGAGGAGAAGAGCAGGGTGCGGCGTGGCCGGTCCGGGGCAGGGCTGCCCTGCTGAGCAAGTGGATCCTCTGGCTGTGGGCTGGACACTCAGCCCTGCCCCTGTCACGGCTGGCACCGGGCACAGTGTGCCCTACTGCTGGGGACAGCCAGGGAGGAGCTGCCGGGGACCTTCCCTGGAAGGTGTTGCGGGAACGTCTTGAGGAGGGGCAGCACTTTTGAGTGGAGAACTTGGGAGATATCCTTGCCTGGGAGGGCTGTGCTGTTTGCTGGGTGGCTGCCCTGTGTGCTCGGCACTGAGGTGTGGGGCTCAGGGGCTTGGTGGAGCATGAGCATCCTGCTTTGGCCGTGAGCTTGGAGCCTGGCACGTGGAATGCCAGGTGTTTGCATGCCTCCTGGCAGGGCTGGAGCCTGCTCCTGCCTGGTCCCTCTGCCCTGCTTTGGCATTTCTGCAGCATCCTTCAATAACCATATATATTTGTATAGCTCTCTACAGCTTGCGTCTGTACACGGGAATTGCATGGGTTTGATCAAAAAGTGGTTTCATAATTTTTTTAGTGAAAATTGTATTATCTGTGTAAGCACGGAAGGTGTGTGCAGGGTCTGTGACACCCCTCTCCCAGACAGCACCTACAGAGTCTCCCCCTTTGCCAGCAGGAGAAGCCGTGGAGCCAAGTCCATGGCATGCGCGTCTGCCTGGCAGCCCCGAGTGCAAATTGCTGCTCCCAAACTGGTGTGTGGGCCTTGGGGCTGCTCTGTCTCAGGGATGGCAACGTCTTTGAGGCTTTGGCTCACAGGAAGAGGTTTCCAACCTGTTTCTGCCATCTTCTCGCACCTAAAGGCTCCTGTCTGAGATTTGGCTGATTAAGTGTGGTAAAGGAGCTTCCTGTAGGGAAGTTTCCCAGGAATTGTCTGAGTATTTTTTGATATAGCAAAGCTTGTAGAGAAGATCTTTCTAGAGAAAGATTTATTTCTTTTTCTTGTTCAGTCAGGCTCAACAGCACTAGTGTGGGTGTACTCCTGCTGTCTTGATTCCTAGGAAACCTACTTGGTTATGCCAGGACTGACTTCAGGCCCAGGCAAAACTGTGGTTTTAACTGTAAATCGATACACTGCAAAAGACCACAGCCTGACAAGAGGTGCGGGTTTGCTTTTGCTGGCTTCCCGTCCTCGGAAAGTCCCAGATTCTGGGCTGTCACAGACTGTGACGCAGCTGTGCATGGTCTGGGCTCTCCACTCCCCAAGGGGGCTTTGCCAACACACACGGCTGTCCTCTCAGACCACTGGACACTGTTTCCAGAGCGATGCCCAGCGCATTCTCACCCCACAGGCTCCATCCGCACTGCCACAGCAGTGCCCCTGCTGAAATCCATGCTCAATGCCTGTGACACCAGCAGGCCGCAGAACAACAGCTTCCTACCGGTGTCCATTTGCTAAGAGTCAAGTAAATCCATGTCCGTCCCAGTAGGAATTGGTTAAAATTTGTTGGGGCCAGAAGAATTTCCCAGGTTTGTAGAACTGTCTGGGCAGCCGTTGGCACCAGTGTATCTTCTGCTGAGGGTTGTAGTGGGAAGTGTGATTAGTGGAGATTCCTGTGTTGGGGAGGCATAAGGAGAGGTGGCAGTGGAATACTTTGGCAATGGCTCCTTTCACAAATATCCTGTAAAAAAAGCGGAATTTGCTTTTGGCGTCCCTGGGCTGCAGCAGCTTGGGCAGAGCTACTGAGTCTGTGTCTGCATCCCTCCTCCCCTCACCTGCACCACCGGGTCCTTGTGAGGGTTTTTGGAGAGGGTACTTGCGAGGGTGAGCACCGACAGCCTGAGGGGTTTGACAGGGAGCCATCGGCACCACCATGTTGGGCACCACCATGTTGCGTCTCTTGCCACCCTGGCAGTGAAGGGCGTTGCACCACCGTGACAGCTCACAAAGCCACCTGCTCACACGAGCCTCCTATGGGCAGTATTTTGGGGAGGGATCTGTCCCTACCCCTCACGAGCTCCTCCCTTGCGCCGTCCCACTGTCCAGGCCCGCAGCATTGGACCTCTGCTGGGCTCTGCTCTGCCTCCTCCATGCCTGTGAGACCCCCAAGGCCACCTGTAGCTGAGTGGCTACGCCGGGAGCCAGGTAACCAAGTGCCGTGGCAGAACCCGGAGCTCGCCCAGCACTGCTCACAGCAGCTCCTGGGAATGCAGGTGTTGCCTGGCGGTGCCTGTCCTCGCCATCCGGCAGCACGGGCCAGCCAGCGCTGTGCAAACGAAGCTTCCCGCTGTCAGCTAACAGATCAATTGCTGATGGCTCTTGGTACATCCAGGAGGAACAGGTTAGGGCACTACGGAGAACACTGATCCTGCCCCAAATGTGATGTGGTGGAGGCAGCTGGCGTGGGTCACTCACTCTGTGCGTGCAGGCAGAGGGCTTTGCCTGGTGCACAAACCGCCAGAGCCTTCCTCCTCTCTGAGCACACCAAGGGCCAAATGTGTGGTCTGGAATGGATTGTGAGCACACAGAAGAAAGGAGCCAAGGAGATTAATTACAGGAATGTGCAGGGTCCTGAGAAATGCAGCACAGGCACCATCCCTGCCCCATGGGCACGGAGCTGGTGAGGAGTTGGGGTGAGCTTCTCCCGCCGGCAGGGGAAGAGTCTCTGGAGACTACTTGCCCACTGTAGGTTTTTAGCAATTTTTGGTACCAACACCATGGTCCCTCAAAGCCACCACAGTGAAGGATCAGCTGCCTTGCTGTAAGGACTCGCTGGGAAACACAGCTGTGCACAGCTCAAGTTTTCAGGGGTCCTGCCCAGCACCTCCCAGTCAGTTTCTTGGATTGGCATGGTGTTGGGGCGAGTCCAGAAACAGGACAGGGATGGGCTTTTGCCTTGGATTTCAAACCTCTTCCTCACACAAACCTGTTTAAAAGACATGCATTGCTGTTAATAAGCTGGGAAATGGCTCCTGGAGTCACAGGTTTTTCTGTGCGTTTGCTGCAGGGCACGCAGTGCCACGGGGTGTCCTGGGGTGCTCTGGGGTGCTGGTCCCAACACACTTTCTGCCCCATTGCTCCTGGGTCAGGACTGCTGGCTCGCTGCAAGTCTTTTGGGCTCAATGGGACGGGAGTTTCCTGAGGTACCAGACTGCTCCCCTTGGTGACGGACTCCAGTTTACAGGTGCATCCTGCACTTTGCATTCAGACACCTCAAATCCTTCCGTGCAGATAAAAAGCCTCCTCAGGGCTTTAAATGGTTTTAATTAAATTTAGTTTACAATCCGCGTAACAGAGGTCTGCCTCTGGCAACACTGGGTACGTTAACGAGAGAGATGGACATGCCGAGCGCTGCCCTGCGATCCTGACTCGGGCACTCCAGGCTCGGTCCTTACAGGCTGTCCCTGAATCCAAGGCAGGGCTGCTCAGACCTGCAGCGGCCGGCTCTGACTGTGCCGTTCTCCTCAGCGCAGGCAGGCAGGGACTGAAGTCGGGCAGAGCGGGGCACGGTGGCATCGGCGGCGCTGCTGTGGGGAGCTGCGACCCTGGCCCGGCACCGGGACCCTCCTCGGAACACATCCTCCCGACACGGTAACTGGGACGTTATTTCCTACAGCCAGCTCTGGGTAAATCACCTGTTCCTCTTGGAAAAGAACCGCTCTTTTTTGCACTAATAAAGCCCCCTTGCAGCTCTGAAGGGGAAGGTACGTACAGCCTGGTCCGTTCCTGCCCACGGCACGCTCGAGGCTCTTCAGCCTTTTTTAGGGACTGGGGAAGGTGACTGACAGGGAGGATTTAAAGCAGAGCAAAGGCTCTGCCGGTGCTGCAGCGAGTGCCGAGGCAGGACCTGGGGGGAGAAGGGACATGGCTCAGCTGCAGGTCAGAACAGGCTCTCCTTCTTCAGGGTACGGGACCACAGTGTCCTTTTATCGTCTCATTTTACAGTTTTTCACACTAAATTACCTGTATTACAAAACCAGTGCAAAGACAAATGTGAGGAAAATGCTGTACAGCTGGGGGAGCTGAGCTGGGAGGTTTTCATTTAGTTATACGCACACAGGAGAAATTCAGAATTTATTATGTACAATACATTATATTTTACATTTACCCCATCCCTGGAAGTGTTCAAGACCAGGTTGGACAGGGCTTGGAGCACCCTGGTCTAGTGGAAGGTTTCCATGCCCGTGGCAGGGGAGTGGAACAAGATGGGCTTTAAGGTCCCTTCCAAACCAAACCGGTCTGAGATTCTGTGATAAGATAAACAATATATTCCTTTTATAGCAGTATGTCCTATAATCATTAAAAGTATTCTTCAGAGTATGTAGTCCAGCGTATATTACACACTTTATCTATGCATATTATTTTATACAATATATACTAGTATATAATGTCTGGTTTATGTTGTCTAATGGACAATGTATATTAGAATGCATTATATCCAGTACATCATATCAAATATGCATTAGAGATAATTAGTGGTACATTACCAGTATCTGTGTGATGAAACCCTGTTTTCTTCCAGAACGTTTTCCCAGCTCTCAGCCGTGGTTTGTGTGCTGTGAGGACAGAGCGTGCACTGTGCAGTGCACTGGGGTGTGTGCAGGTGTAGGTGCACACACATGCACACCTGGCATATGCACTATACATACATCTCATACATGGCCTAAAGTGGTATTATTTGTTGTATGTACACAGTGCACTGAATAATCTGTGAGTCACATTATATATGTGAAAAGTATTGTATCATGTATATTACATAATGTTATATAGAATTCATACATTGCTGATATGATTTATAAAATTTTCTTATATACTAAATAAAAATATACTGCATATGTATGCACACAATATTACAGTTTGTATAGTAATGGTATAGTTTATATAGTGATATGTACATATAGCTAAATTATACACCAGGGATGTGTGCATATATGTACGTATATAATATATATGTAATATGTTTTATATACATAACGTATAATCCCTATTTTTATAAAAATTATTAAATTTATATTGAATGTCAATATGACAAGTCTTAATAAGATAAAATATATAGTGCATATATAATACGTTGTGTATTATATAATGTATGTCACATATAACTTACTCATATAGATCATAGATTGCATGTATAATACTGGATGTAATAACATACACATTGTATCTGTATTTAGTAGCTATAATATATACTCTATCCAATTTAAACATATAAACATATACAATATAACAAGATATATAATTAGAGGTACTATAGCATATGATATATAGAACATGACATACATAGTATGTTATATATTTTCTTTAGAGAGCATGTTAACAGATATAATACATATAAAAATGTTAGGCATCCTCTTAAGGCTGACAGAGGGTGGATTTAGATGGGATATTGGGAGGAAATTCTTGGCTGGGAGGGTGGGCAGGCCCTGGCACAGGGTGCCCAGGGAAGCTGTGGCTGCCCCTGGATCCCTGAAGTGTCCAAGGCCAGGCTGGACGGGGCTTGGAGCCACCTGGGCTGGTGGAAGGTGTCCCTGCCCATGGCAGGGGGTGGAACAAGACAGGCTTTAAAGCTTCCTTCCCACCCAAATCATTCTGTGATTCCATGGTAAGTATAAACTAGTCTATATATTTTTTAATTTATTAATTATTCATAATGTAATTTTTGTTCCTGCCGCCACAGCTGGTGGGGCTGGGGGTGCCTCGGCCCCGTGTTCCTGCCCCGCACCGGAGCTGGGGGCTGTGTCCCACCCAGTGCTGTGGGGCAGGAGCTGACGGGTGGGGCCGGCCCCTCCTGCCCGCCGTGAGTGCCAGTGCGGGGCTGTGCTGGGCACTCAGCCCCGTGTACCTGTGCCCGCCTGCTGGCAGGGGAGTGGGTCCACACGGCTGCACCAGCCCCATCCTGAGGTGCACAGGCACCATCCTGCTCAGAGCGATGCCGGTGCAGTGACTGAGCACTGTGACCCCTTGTCTAGGAGGGCAGCTGGCTCCTGCATCCTCTCCAGTTCCACAGGAGAGTGGCGGTGCTGAGCCCGGGATGGGGATCCTCCTCAGGAAAGGTGGGTGGAAGCCGGGTTCCCAATGGCTCACGAGTGTGCAGTTATTTCTGCAAAGGGAGCTTTATCTGGAGCCATCTGCATTTACTCTCCATTTCTGACTAGAGCACCTGAAGGAACTGAGAACTTTGTCATCGCTCTTCAGCAAAGGAACAGCGTTCCAAGCATCTTTTCCAGACATCATTATGGCTGTGTGTGCAGCCCCCTGCGCTTTTTTAAGGAGTATCTCTGTAGAGTACAAAATCACCATTAGAAACATCTTGGGTTTAATGCCGATGTAAGCGGCTGGGCCGTAAGGCATTGCAGGGAAGCAGGTTATGGACAGTGGCTTCTGGGGGTCCCTGAGGGTCTGTCACTGCACTCCGCAGTCACTGAGCCCCCTCAGTGCTGCAGGGAGGGCCGGGCTGGCAGGAGGTGCCCACCCTGCAGAGGTGGCAGACGGCACTGCTGCCGTGTGGGGCCCCGTGGGGCGAGCACAGCGTGTGAGCACAGGGTCTGGTGCCCATGTCGGTGACGGTGCAGTGCAAACATCCCAGGAGCACTCGAGTCTGGGAGCGCCGTTGCTGGTTCCGCAGCCGGCAGCTGTTCCTGCAGCTGCAGCCTCGGCGCTGCCATCACCGCGCCGTGTCCAGCAGTGGCTGTTGTGCTGTGTGTGAGCCAGCCCTGCGCACCCATGCACTGCAGCAGCCCAGGCCCAGGCAGCTCCATTGGCACCGGCACGACGGGGAGCCACCGGCGCCGTCACCAGAGGCAGAGCCGAGCGCCAGCCCAGAGCCGGCACTCCCGCCTGGCCCCTGCACACACCATGCAGGTACACGCCTTCTATTGCTCTTCGAGGAAATTTTATTGTGAACAAAGATTTATTAAGTTTGTGAGGGGTAACAGAGCGGCTTTGTCATCCAGTTCAGAGTGCAAACCACAGCTGAGTTTATACAAATTAATAGGCTTTTGACTTCAAGAAAACACTATTTCATCAGTGTTTTAATTCTTCCCTGAATTAGAGATGCATATTGCTCTAACAAGAAACGGCTCCTTACTCAGAAGGATGCCTTTGAAATTGTGTCAGACCAGCTATTGGATAACTAAGGGCCAGGCAGCCTTTCCTGTCCAGCCCTGAAAGTAAAATAAATTAAAATACACATTTTATTTTCTAAGTTCCTTCACGGACACAAAATCAGTAGAAAGCAAAACCCAAATATGAGGCAGGAAATCAAACCAACCATCCGAGCCCTGAGTGACAGATGCTGCTCCCTGCAGCTGCACCGTGTGGGTTCCTGGCAGCTCCCCTGGCTCCGGCTCCTGGTCCAGGAGCACCGGGGCCTGAGCTGCTGCCCCCGGGCACAGAGCCCACGGCACAGCGTGGGGCCACCTCGGCACCACTGGCCGTGCCTGGAGCAGCGTCCTGCGTGCACAGGGCGGCCCCGGGCTGGCAGACACGCAGACGGACATAACACCAAGTAAAAGTGCAAAAAAACCGGGGGCCCAATGGGGCATTTCCCAAAAAATGAAATCCCTTCACTTAAAGCAACTCCCATTCCACTGAGATGTGTGCATGGGAGTGCCCAGGAGCAACCAAACACCAGCAGGGCATGGCTCTGTGGCTGTGTGATCTTGGATTTCTCTTGTTTCTATAACACTGGGCATTTAGCTATAAAAATTGTCACCCCTAGAAACCTACAACATGTGTAGACTGAAACACACCACCTACTGACAATACGAGCTCTGCTCACTACACCAGGTGCCAGGAGGACACTGCATGTTCTCAAAGGCCTACAGATGTGTTGTCCTCTGGCCAGAGATGGGTCACAGCCTGCTGCCCGGCTGGGACAAGGTGAGGGGGTTACCCAGTTCTTCACACTGTGCTGGGACGGGGTCATAGCAGGAGTGTGGCTTTCGCTCTTCAAAAAGGGATTTGGTTATTTTTCTTTCTCTAGGGAGTAGTCCAGTGCAGAGCCATTGCACACACCACAGCAGGAGCCACAATACCCCCAAAGCCAGGGGACATCACACACACACCGTGGAGGGGCCACAGTGCTCCTGCAGCAGCACAGCACACGGAGAGCAGGGCCAACAAAGACTAGGGAGCTGCCCCCTCATCCTCCTGTGCTACCACTATTTAGACAGAATTCCCTAATGCACAGGTCAGTGCTGCCTGGAATGACTAAAGCGATGCTCTAAGGGTACGTTAAAGAACTGGTTTCAGTGCTGGTTCATGACCTGTTGCTGCAGCGCCAGCGCCTGTGCCCAGGGGCTTGGGGCTCTCGCTCAGCTGGTGACAGTGCCACGCTGATGGTAACACAGGTGACACCTGACCACCAGCCACGTCTGTCCCAGGCGGGGAATGGCAATGTTACAGAGCTAACCCCTCGCCCGTCCCCTTCCAGACGCGCTCACCCCAAACTGCCCGTTCTGTCGTGGCAGTAAATCATTGATCTGTGTCCAGGTCCGCTGGGCTCCCCTGGCCAGAGCTCTGTGTCCCGGAGCTCAGCTGGAAGCCTTGCTGAGAGCACTGGCAGAGCGGCGGAGCTTCCCAGAGACTCTGCTCCTGGAGGCACGTGGCAGTGTGGGCGAGGGCGGCTCCGCCAGCTCGATGCCGATGGTGACAGTGAGGTCAGTGCTTGCACTTGTGGTGAGGCAGCCTGGAAAACAGTGGGTGGAGAAAAAACAGGTCAGGACAAAACAGACCGTGTGCCTCGGAATAACCGCATGGCACAGCACAGCCCCTCCCCTCCCCTCTTCCTAGTTACTCCTGGGGATCGCTCAGGTGAACTTGAGCGAGGAGGAATTTGGCCAGGCACCTGAGGAGCTGTGACATACTGCACTCCCTGGAGAAATCAGGGATTGCTCTTTGCCCGCTCCCAGAAGTGAGGGGCAGCCAGGCCGTAAGAGGCTGCAGTGCCCAGGTGAGTGCCGGGCCCCCTGACATCAGCCCCTTCTGGTCTGCACAGCCGATGGATGGCTCCCAGTGCCGCAGCATCCCCGTGGCATGGGAGAAGGATGCTCCCACCCTGCTCACGCAAAGCTCCAACAAACCCACCTAAAATAGTTCTCTGTGTGTTATGTGTTTTTTGCTGTGTAAAGCAAAAAAAGAACTAAGCAGCTCTTGTGTTTTCAGTCTGTTACAGAGAGCTGGAAACAAGCTTCCCCAGCGTGAGGGCTGGCATGGCACTCCCTGGAAGACATCTGGTGTATCTGATAAAAAAACCCTAAAGAATCACAATTTCCTCCAATTCCACTATGTGACAGGACACCAGGTACCCTCATTACTTGTGGCTCGCTGCCACCACTGGAGAAGGGTCTCGGGGATCTGGGGGCTGTTGGGTGTGTGGGGTTACACATGGGGTTACACTTTGTTGTTCAGCAACACGGAGTCCCGCCTCAGTTGTTCCCCACAGGCCGGTACAACCAGAGGCCCGGCCTGCCCAGGATGGCTGAGGGGGAACAGGTGAGCACAGGGCCTTTACCTGAGTCACAAGTGACCAAAGCCTGGTGCAGCTGCTCCCAGCCACACACCCTGCCCTGCTCCTGCTGCTGGGGGCCTGACCCGTCCCCAGGCGTTGCTCAAGGGAACAGCGTTTTTAAACCACGTTGCAATTCTCCCCCTACGTGTAAACACCAGTTTTTTATTAGAGGTGGGAGGGAGGAACAGCCTTGCAACCAGGTGGGGAGAGCGGAGAGAGGCTCTGAGCCCACACTGAAGGCCAGTGCCGGTGCCACTCCCTCTGAACTCCAGAGGGATGGTTGTGTTTTGCAGCACAGACCTATTTCCAATTCAACAACCAGCTCCGTTCTCAGCCTGTGCCTTTATTTGCTGTTAGTTCCTGTGCCTGGCAGTACAGGGCCCTTTAATCCTCCCTTTACCTTTCCTAGCCCCAGCGACTCCCAAAGGTGCACAAAACGCCCCAACGGCCAGGCGCAGTGGCTGAGCTGCCCCAAGGGCACAGGAGAGCAGGGCAAGCCTTGCTCTCGCTGGACAGGTGGGGATGTGGCCGTGGGTCAGCACGGTGCCAGGACGAGCCCTCAGCCCCTGTCCGAGGGCAAAGACCTACGTGGGCTCTGCTGCGCTTTCAGTGTGAGGGGTGACCTGTTCTGCCTCAGCAGCTCTGGGTATTTGAGTGACTCAAAGCAGGAGCACAACAGCAGCAGCCAAACCCAAAGCGTGAGCCCCCTCAGCCAGCCTGCAGCCCCCCGTCTGCATCGCAAAGACAGCCATTACTTACCAGATGGGTACTTCAACACAACTGACTGAGGGGAAATAGCACATTTTAAAAAAAGGTGGAAAATGTGACTTAGCCTGTAAGGGCATTTTCGGTGAAAAATTCAGAGCTGTCAGTTTTGGACTAAAAACAAAACCTGTGGTGCTGTTGGAGGGGGGAGGGATTTGTGGTGGAGGGAAGGCTGCGAGGGAGGTGTTGTACTTGACATTCCTGCAGTGAGGCAGAATGGCAGATGGTCAAAATAATACAGTTTTCCCCAAATGGTTGAGCTGAAGCAACGTTCATGTGAGGGCTGAACAATGCATGGCTGGGGCATGTGACAAGGGGGCAGGTGGGGCTGTGGCCAGGCACACCTAGGCCAGGAGCACCCGCAGCACATCCACCTTGGAGCCCAGGCATGCCGGCAGTCCCAGCCTTCTTCTGGCATGTCCCAAGCTCTGCAACCCACCTCGGAGCTCCCCGAAACCGCCGTGATGGACGGGGAGATGGCAGCTGCGGCGTGAGCGAGCAATAACGGCCCCGGAGAAAGGCTTCCACACAAATATTATAATTCCCCTCGCAAGCTGTCTGGCACAGGCGCTAATGACTTGGCCGTCTTGCAAGGGGAGCCTGCGGAGTCGCAGAGGAGGCTCCGCGCGCTCGGCGGCGTGAGATGCGGGATGGGGTGGGGTTGGGATGCTCCTGAGCCTCAGCTCGCGTTGTTTTTGCAGTGCTGTGGAGGGAGAGTGCTCCCTCATTGTGTTTGGTTGGGAGGGTGCCTGAACAATGTGAAATTACCAGCAAAAAACCAAAAGCAGCTTGTAAATAAAAAATAGTAAATGATAGTAAACCACAAACACAAACACCAGTTTCTGACTCTCATGGACCAGTAAAGCCCTTAAAAATCACAACTCAGCCAAACAACCCCACCGAAGGCTGCCTGGCAGCTGCTCCCTGCACACCGTGCGGGTGAGCGCGGCCGCAGGGGCAGCGCCACACAGCTCCGTGGGCACTGGGGACAGTGGCCAGGGCGGCTCCTGGCACATTCCTGGTGGCTGTCCGTCTCTGGTCACACACACACAAACAGGCCCAGCCATGACCAGAGCCCTTCCCTTGGTGCCAGTGTCCCCGTGCCCAGCAGCAGCTGCCGGGGCAGTGGGCACCACGCGGGGTTCAGGGCACGCAGAGCCAGAGGGGACAGGGACAGGCAGAGACAGACCCAGAGGGCCCCAGAGCCACCACAGCCGCACGCTGAGCAGGGGAGAAAGAGGACGAGGACGAGGAAAGTTTAGTTAGAGATGAAGCACAGTGGCAGCAGCAGAGGGGCCTGCGGGAAGCGTCGCTCTTACCTGCGGCCATTACCATAACGAGAGCGTTACACACTCTAATCTAAAGGGAGAGAACACAAAACGGTGTCAGTGCAGGACCAGCACACCCGTGACCGCTGCGCCCATGCCAAGGGCAGGCTGGCACAGCAGACCCCGCCTCCGGCCTCGGCACAGGCTGGGCACCAGCAGGAAGGGCAGCTCGGGATGGAGAGTTCCCCTTAGCCCTCAGGGACCTGGAGAAACACAGACCCACACGCTTCCTCCTCGGGTCTGTGGATTGAAACAAGGGAGGGAATGTTGGCAAAAATCGGGATGAATAACCGTTGCACTTCAGCTTATGCCAAACGTGCTGCCATGGGACAGTGGGCTGCAGTTGCCTCAGATCCACCTCCAGCACTGTTGCTGGTCACACCATTTCAAACTGTGTAATAGTTGAGGCTTCACAGAGACCTAAACCACTGTGACGCTGCAGGCAGGTTAAAACCCCAGGAAACGAGCAGTGTTGGGATCCTGGGGCCACACAAACTTCCCGGAGGTGGGAAGTCCTTCAGTGTGCAAAACCCTGCTGTGAGCAGTCACACACCTGCACGTGGAGGAGACACACGGGAGCAACTGGTCAGGGGCTTCTTACATGTGAGGCCTGGGGAGGGAGGCCTAAGCTTTTAAAATATGTTCCTGGCAGGAAGGCATTAAAAATGGACTTAGGAATACAGGTAAAAACCCACTTTAAATGAACTTATCTTGTGGGAAGCTAGAGAGAGATGGCTTATTCGATCTTAAATCCACCAGACAGAACAGACCTAGTTTTTCACAGCCCCATCAGGACAGGTACTCTAGGAATGACCTTTTTGCCATTTCTCTCCTTTTGAAGCAGCTGAACACCCCTGAAAGCCAGGGTGGGTCTCCCTGACCAGTAAGGATCTTGAAGCTTTGTACTTGAGAAGACCGGTGAAGTTTCCACATGGGCTGTGACCTGGTCCAGCCCCCGCTGACCTGTCAGCCAGGACAGGCCTGTGGAAATCTTTTTTTATTCCTTCCCAGTAACTGTAAAGGTAATAAAATTCCAGAGAGAATCACTGTAGTAAACCTGCTCAGCTTTCCTGCTTCCCACTTCCAAGGACAGGCTCAAAGTACACTGTAAGCAGCATCCTGAGTCTGTGTGGAGGAAATCGATACCAAGCAGTGGCTGTGTCAATCCAAGCCACACGCATTCTGCAGTGCCCTCCAAGGCTGTAAGTGAAGCAGTAAGAGAATCTCAAACTACAGGTTAATCAGGGGCAGAACCAACCCTAGAACAGCACTCGCAGTTTCCAGGAGGGAGTGCCTGACAGGCCCAGCCTTGATGGTTTCAGTGATTTGGAAATAAACCCTAAATGTATACATCGAAGTTTAATTAGTCATGACTTGGAGCAGCCGCTAATTAGTTCTGCACGGGCCGGCCTCAGGCTCAGCCGGGGCACCCCGGCAGGTGTCAGGGGTTATGTGGGTGTCACAAGCAGGGCAGCCCAAGCCCCCAGCCCGCGGCCACAGCACAGCCCTGCTCCAGCTCCCTGCGACCAGAGCCGGCGCCTCAGTGCAGAGGGAGAATGCAAAGGGGCCACATTGCCCGGAGCCTTCTCGGAGCTGACAGCTCGAGCAGCTGGAGCTGTCACCCGGCAGAAGAGACGGGCCTGTCAAGATCATATTTTCTCCCTTCCCAGCACTGATTGCTTGGAGAAGCCCTCCCTCACTGCCTCCTCTCCCGGAGATCGTAGCTGGGGGAGCTCCCTCTGAGCCAATCAATTATATGGAAAAGGCAGGGGCCCGGGCTGAGCGCCCTGATGTGACCCTTCCCTGCTGGAGATCCCCAGGGAACACTGGGCCTGAGGGAGAAGCAGCCCAGCACCTGCCCAGCCTCAGGGACAGGCCCATGGGTGGTGGGCACGGGGGAAACGGCCCCAGTGCCCAGAGCAGGTGTCTGCTGCTTTTCAGGGAGCTGAAAAGGAAGGATGCAGCTTCCTCAGGGCTCTGCAGGGATCCAGACCCTCCTGAGCCGGGCCTGGGCTCCGGAGCACCAGCCTGTTCAGGCACAGGAGCTACGTGGAGACAGAGCTGCTGTCCCAACAACTCGTGGCAACTGTGACACTGCCCTGTTCAATGCCAGACCATCCCTGCCCCTCGAAGGGACACTAAGGCAGTAGCTCCGTGGATGAGGGGCAGGAAAGCCATGGAGGGAACACTGATAACAAAGACCACAGGGGCAAGGAGCAGCTCCCGAATGTGCCGGTGCTGTCCTGGGAGCCCCCGAGGGCAGCCTGGCAGCGGCTGGGACAGAGGCTCCAGTCTGCTGAGGATGTAGAACTACCTGGATTAAAGAGGGGGGGACGCCAGACAGATCCCTGTGCCTCCTCCTGAATGCTCCTCACAGGGAAGGGGGGAGAAGGGAAAGCCGAACCCTGTCTCCTGTGGTAACTCTCCAGGCTCCTCTGCTCCACCTCCCTCAGCTTCTCCTCTTTGTTCACTGCCTGGACAACCTCCACCACGGCAGCACCGAGGGATGAGGGATGGCCCACACGGCGCACGGCTCCAAGATAACGACTCCATTCCCTGTCCTCCCTCCCACATCGGAGGGACCTGTCCCGGCCCAGGGTGGGTTGGGCACAGAGGCTGGAGCCCACAGCCAACACTGCCAGACAGTTCCAGCGCTGCCTCCTCTCCCGGCCCCGAGTAGCCAGGACAGTCAGGAATTGCACAAGTTCCCGTTACTAGAAATTAATCGTTCAGTTTCAGGCAACATTGACAAGTGAGTCAAACCCTACCCTGGCACACGTCACACCTGCTGTGGTATCATGGCACAGCTACTCAGTTTCAGATTTGTATTTTTTTACTATTCCCCTAAAATAGGCAAAAATGTCATATATTCAGAACCTGGAGAGACTTTTGTTCCACCTTTACATAGATCTGACAAAACACACTGCAGATCTTCAAGGAAAAAGACAAAAGAACAAAAAACCCAAAGAAGTAAAGAAAAATCCAAAAAACCCAGACAAACCACACCAAAGCAAAAGGAATTCTGGCTCAGCGTTACAGAGAACATCAGTCTGGTTAAGGCAACAGTTACTCTGAGTCTGGTTTTGTTTCTGTCAAAAATACATTTTAAATCTACATGCCCAATTGAAATATTCCTTTTGCTTTGAAGTGGGAAAGATAAAGCTCAGCACTCAGCAAAAAGTGGTTTACAATAAATCAGATCTTGTTCATTGTATATTCAAGTATTTTCTACAGGAACTTTACGCGTGTAAAAGTCCGGAGACAAAAGAAAAGCATGTGTCACCTTTGCAACAAAAAGGCTGCAAAATCTCGGTTTTATGTAAATCAGCAGGCACGGCTCCCTAGGCTTTAAAACCAGGGAATGCTGAAAACCTCTACAGTTCCTCAACTCAAGTGTTGCTCCTGGGCAATGCCATAATATTCATTAAAGAATCCATTTATCAACAGATACCACATGTCCGAGTTTTCCAGCACAGTCTTCCTGACACTCCACTGAAAACGATGGTTTAAAAACATTAAGCTGGAACACAAGAATCCGAGGTGCTTTCTCTGCCGCTCCACAGTATCTATTAGCAACTAAAAAAGCCAAGATTTACACTATATCCTCCCTGATAACGTTGAGCATTGTGCTTTATTTTCCAAGTCATTAGCATGCACAAGAATGACCTCATGGTGAACAGATGCACTTGGATATGGCAGTGATTAGATCAGTCCTCTCAGCAGTCAAGTGTGCCCGTTCCCATTAACCCTTGGAGCGCCGACGGCAGCGCTGCAGCTCCGGGGTTCCCTGGAAACAGAAACCTGCCCTTCGAGTACAAACCCCTTAGACAGAACCCTTCTGTAGTGAGCAATCTATGACTAGCGAGTTACCCTGGAATATCCGGCCACTTCCACTTCCTAGGAGTTAACACCACGCTTCTGGCTGCTGATCTTACAGAAAAAAGCCCCAAACCCCAAGGAACCCTTTGAGCCGCAGAGGCAAAATCGGGGTGCTGCTCTGTCTGTGTGTGCCTGCTTCAGCCTCACCATTTTTTTTAAAGAACACACAAGTATTTTGTTGAATAACTGCTTCTGGTTTTGGCTGAGGGAGCAAGAACAGCATCTTAAAGCCTGTCCTCTAAAAGGAGAGAAATCTGCAGAGGGAAAGGATGAGAATAATTCAATAGTGTTGGATTACTGAGGATTTCCTGGGCTGCCTCTCAGACCCAGCCTAATTAAAATACAGCATGTAATGCACCAGTTTAACAACAAAGGGCCGTATTCCCAGCTTTTGTTCCTAATCTGCACATCCCCTAAATGAGTTCGGGGATGGCCATTCTGCCTACCCGGCTGCGCTTTCAACGCTGAAGATATCCAGGGCTATCTGTGATCCACGCAGGGAGTTTAAGGCTCTGCGCCTGGAAACAGCAAAGGAGATCAACCGGACGATTTTCCTGCAGAAGATGCAGCACCTGCAAGACTCTTGGTGACAGGGAGACTAAGCCAGGGCAGGAAACCCACATCCCACCCGAGTCTGAGGGATGCATCCCCCAGGGCAGCATCAGAAAATGTAAAAACATCCAGTTCAAATCCTTGTATCATGGTTAGCAACACCCCAGTGATGTGGGTCATGGAGAGCTGCATGTTCGATTCATTTAATGGTCCTGATTTCTTCTTGTAACTACTGAGAACAAGCTTCATTTTGATAAAAAGGATACTTACTCCTTGACCCTTCTGCTGCACATGTGCATTCACAGCGCTGACAGGATCACACTTGAGTGGCATCAAGAACCATATCAGATGAGAATTAATCTTAAATTTACCTGAGGAGTTTACACTCGGCAGGGTTAGCAGTACCAGCTGGCTTCTTACCTGTGCCAGCTCCATGCATCCCACAGCATCATCAAGGCTGGAAGAGATCTTGTTCAAATCCAGCCACCACATCAGCACCACCTTCATCACCCCTGAACCACATCCCCAAGTGCCACATCCAGATGCCTGTGAACACTCTCAGAGACAGTGACTCCAGCACCTTCCTGGGCAGCCTGTGTCAGTGCCTGGCTACTCTTCCAGGGAATTTTTTTTTCATTTATTGCTCCCTGATTAATTTTTTCTGTTTCAGAATAGAAAGTCCCTTTCTACATGGAGAAAAGTACCATCCATATTCCTAAGCAGCAGATGGGTGATTCCTGCAGCTGTAAGACAGGTGGATCTAGGCCTGGAACAGGTCTGGCTGCCTGGCACAGGGGGACGGGCTGCATGCTGGGGAATAGCTCCTGAGCTGCCAGGGCTGTCTCCAGCCTCCCTTCCAACTGCTGGGGAGCATCTGATGGAAAACACATCCCGATGGCCACAACTGACACTGCCCTTGCTCATCACTGACTAAATATGCATGTGAAACAGGAGGTAATGTGAGGAGACTCTCAGAATCAGAGATTCTGACACCAGAAGTCATGGCTGGCCTGCAGTTTGTGAGTGGGAAATTAATTCTGAGAAGTCCAAAAATTGGGACCTGACTGGGGCAGGTTTTACAATTAAAAGCAATTAAAATAATGAAATTATAAAACCACATCCAGGGTACTCGTGACTTAACAGTGTTGTGAGAACCTCACCTACTGGGAGACACTTTCAGCATGTTCGGCACACAGCATATCCCAGCCTTCAGAGAGCAGCACTGCGGGGCTGCCGACGGACCTGCCCTGCCAAACCACATTTGTACAGAACCCGAGCACTGTGTGCTCTAAAAAACATGAAAATGGAACACCAGTATGGCACAGAGCAAAACATTCAAAATAGTTCAATATATCTACATTTCTATTTGCTGATATGTCAACAGATAAACAATTTAAGTGCTAACAACCAACCCTGGGCACGCGCTGCGCTCCCATTGAAACGGGCGATTTTTTTGTCTCAGACTTTTTGGCAGAGTGTATAAAAGAATTTAATGCACAGCTGTTCTACTTTTTAATGTAGGAAACATTAATCAAAGCTTTAAGTTATAAGCTTTCCCAGCGTTGTTTAGTATTCCAGTTCAGCAGAGATCAATAGATCCATCCCGTGTTCCCTGACGCCTCTCCAGGACGCAGAGGCGCGATTATGTAAATGGCCCCGGCTCCCTCCCCTCCTGCCAGCGCTTATCTCCAAAGCCTTCTGCCTGCTGCTCCTGGCCACCACTGCCCGGCCCGCACAGGCCTCTTATCTCCTCACAAAGCTCCGAGCACGCCAGGATCGGAGCCAGGAACGCTAGACAATGCTGCACGGCTGGTTTTATTCCTAAGTGATTTATTTTAGCAAATTTAATTTCTTCCTTCAGTGTTTCAGTTTAGATGGAAGATATCTGCTAACAAGTCAGGCTAAAGAGAAATAGAGCAGATGTCCTGCAACGTTTATACAGGTTGAAAATAATCTATTCAGCAATCCAAAAGAGAAGCAGGGAATGATTAGAAAGTGCCAGTGTCACCCCATGAGTGTCAACAATAGATTAAGGAATCTTTGTTAGAGAGTCCGGCACATGTTGACCGGGTACTTTCTGGAGGCTGGAAAAAACACAACTTTAGGGCACTAGAAATCTTCATTTCAGGGCCAAAGGTCCCTTTCAGAAGAGGTTCACTTACATGCAATCGAACCAGCCAGGCAGCAATTCGTTCCTCACTGACCACACACTAACCCGAATCTCCACAGGGCACACAAGGAAGAAATTCCCAGAGTTTGGCACCACGTTGCCACCTCTCAGCAGGGCTGATGAATGATGAGCGTTGATGCATATACACACATGCACCACATACAGCCACATGTCCATTAAGGCCCCCAGAGAGGCTCCAGGCCAGGTGCTGGAGGGCAGCCTGCAAGGTGCTCGTCTGCACTGGAGGGAAGCACCCGCATCCCGCCCGCCGCTGTGATTCCCAAACTGCACCCCGTTCCTGCGTGTCTTGTGCATTAATCCCTGACCCTGGTAGCTCAGCAGCATAATCCCCATTTAGCATTAGCAGCAGCTTCCCCTGCGAGGAACTATTTTTGATAAGTGAGCCCCGATTCAGGCCTTGCTTTTGAACAACATATTCCCAGCTCAGCAAGAACCCGGAGTCCTGAATGAGCTGGAGCCCATCACTGCGAGAAAGTTCATTAACCTCGCCGGAGTCGGGGGTTAACAGGATAGCTGAAGAAAGGAGCAGAGTGAATAGCTCTGATGCAAAACAAATTAAAATGAATGTCATCATTCCTTTTGATATTCATTAGTTGATTCAGGGGAAGAATGGTCTTCTTAAATTTGCGAGCATTTATCTACAAAAAACAGGTGTACATCTGCTGCTCAAGTGCTTCTTGGGGCTACAGAGAAGAATAACGTGCAGAGACTCACCAGTTCCACCGAGGGAGTAGCTGGGAGAGGGAGAAAAGACCTGAGCGGCAAAATCCTCAAACGTCATCACCTCTTTGTGGTTCTGGATGATCGCTTCAAGGTACAGAGCTCTCTCCTCGTAGCTGTGATGGTCCCGTTAAGGAAATGTTTGTGTAGAACTCAAGGCTGTCCCACGGCACCCCCAGGGACCAGCCCCTCAGCCCCACATCCACACTGACCAGGATGGAATGGGCAGGGAACAGGGGGGGACCAGAACTGCCCAACAGTTCTGAACAGGAGCAGTGAGGAGGGGACACACTTCAGGGCTGGAAATTGAGGGTAACACCTCTGAGCTTCATCACTGAAAAGCAGCAACTTGGGAGCTGCTGAGGGCAGGAGCAAACCCCCAGACTGCAGCTTTCCAAAACCAAATCCCACCGTCACAGATGGGCTGTGGCACTATGGGAAGAGCTCCTGGCACACAATATTCCTGTTCCAATGACTAGAAAAGTGACTAGATTGGAGAAACAAGCTAGGGGATCAACTCGCCCTCACAGTCATTTGATCACTGGACTTCTAAAAAGAAATTAACTGCAATGAACACAATTGTGAAAGCGTGGCAGTTGTATTTTGGGCAGGTGCTGGAAGGTGCA
Source organism: Sclerurus mexicanus (assembly GCA_013396755.1). Taxonomy (NCBI): domain Eukaryota; kingdom Metazoa; phylum Chordata; class Aves; order Passeriformes; family Furnariidae; genus Sclerurus; species Sclerurus mexicanus. The sequence continues at coordinate 199,423 of VWZF01005765.1, read as the reverse complement.
ACCTTATGTATCCGAAATAAACAACGCACATTGGACAAACCCGGCCCACAACTTGCATGCATTATGGCCTGCATAATGCAGACAACAAAGCAAGCTAACATGGAGACTATTGCCTTTTAATTAAAACTCGGCAACCTGGAACACACAGCATTCAAATGTGTAATCAAAAACCAGTCACCAATAAAACTTACAAGCGTAACAAGCTGAAGCAACTTTCCAGCTGTCTTAATAGGACCCCTGCTTGCAGCAGCCTTTCACAGCGGAGAAAGCAAATCTTCCCCTTTTGTGTGCAGCTTCTGTCTGCTCAGAAGGTGAATCATACACTTCCAATAACAGGATAACGCTTGGGACAAATCTACAATGGGCTGGAGAGCCTCACGTATGACTTTATGAATTACGGCTCGCAGGAGCCAGGATGACATCTCATTCTCTGTTTCCTCAGTGAAAACAAAAGTTTTCAGTGCCTCATTGTATTTCTGTTACGGGGAAATGCACTCGAGCTCTGCAAGGCTGTTCAGTGGGAGCAAAGGCCAAGCTGAATTTAGAAATTAGGAGCAGGAGAATAACACCAGTGACAACAGAATGCAGGTGAGGGTATTTAGAATTGAAAAGCATTACTAATTAATATTGAAGTGCCATTTGTGACTTGCAGTACATTAACAAAACCACTCTGAAACAGTATTAAAAAAAAAAAATCAGAGTAAAGCCGTGCCTAAAACCAGGAGACGATGGTCTAGTGTCGACCTTGGGGGGAATAAGCAAAGCACGTCTTCACTGCACACGAGTTCCTGCAGGCATGGTGGCAACAAAGGAAAGAGAAAGAAAAGACGAATTTTGCTTTTAATGCTTGCAGAGGACGACTGATATGTGATAAATCTTCTTATAAACTTCCCGTGGAAGCCTGGAGAAAGAAAATCAATAGCCAGCATTTCAGCGTTTGCACCTGCTGACAGCGTTATTTGCTCAGTTTTCCTCCCTCGCCCGCAGCCCGGGAGAACACATTCCTGACAGCGCCAGCCCGCAGCGTGCGGGGCTGCCTCCCCATTATGGGCTGAACTCCTGATGACTCTTGTTAATGAATAGGCTGCCAAACTTCCTCGGAGAGGAGGCACACGCCCGGGCCCTATTCTAAAGGGACTGACGGATGCCATTCACCGCTCATTATGGAGATGCTGATTCCTCGGCGCTCGGCTGTTGCCAGGGCCGTGCGGGGCCGGGGGCTGCGCGCCCGTCTGGCCGGCGGCCCCGCGACACGGAGCCGGCACGTGCTGCCGCAGCGNCCGGCCCGAGCTCCGAGACACCGCGGGGGCCGCGCCGCGGGCAGGGCTGTCCTGCTCTGCCTGGGCATCCCCGCTGGGTGCGGAACGGACCCGCACATCTCCCACATCAGCACCCATGATCATCTCCCACATCAGCATCCCCTGATCATCTCCCACATTAGCACCCCATATCATCTCCCACATCAGCATCCCCTGATCACCTCCCACATTAGCACCCCCGATCATCTCCCACATCAGCACCCCCGTGATCATCCCCGCTGGGTACGGAAAGGGTCCGCACATCTCCCATATCAGCACTCCCTGCACATCTCCCACACCAGCACCCCCAGCCACTGTGAGCACACCGCAGGCGGTGCCCTTTCGGATAAACGCTACACGGAAAAACACGGTGAGGACACGCTGGCCAGGTTTGATTTGCACCCTGTAAAATCCTATCGCCACACGAAACACTGGGAAAAACCACTGGGCCAAACAGCTGGGCAGCCCCAGGAGACGCAGCTGAGGAACAACACACTGTGCCACGCTGATGCCAAGGTCGAGAGAGCCCCGCAGATCCAGAGTGGCTTCAGAGACGCGAGAGGAAGATGCCAGGGCAGCATCCCTCCTGCCGATTAAAGAGCCAAAAGCAGTGGTGCAGATACCCCCATCCTGGCGAGGCTGAGTGCTGCACACACCGGCTCCACTGTTCAGCCTCCCCTCGGCTCTCTGCTCCCTGTGTCCTGCTCGAGCAGCAGGCAGCACGGCGGCTCCTGCCCTGTGGGCAGCGACCGGGATGCCCGTGCTCATTTTCACTTACAGCTTAATCAAAAAAGAGTTAAGTGACTGCAGGAAATGAAACTAAACTCGCCGCCATCTCTGTTTCAGTACATTCACAGACTGGGGAGAACAGCCGGGATTCGCTAAAATGTCAACTAAAATTTTATGAAGTTTGGGAATTTTAATGTGGTGGCATCATAAACAAGCTGTAAAGAACACTCTGGAAAACACCTCCACCCTGTTAAAAAAGGCCTCAAGAAGTTTCCTATTTGTCCCCCTGCAGGAACGCATCTGTCCCAATAATCCCTGTAGCAACAGTTCTGTCAGAGCTGCACCACATAAACGTGCTGTGCCTTCAGCCTAAGAGCCGGCCACGAAATGTCACTGACTTACACACAGGACAAGGTTACACTGAATCATTTTAACCTGAACTTTGTGTCCCAGCTCCTGTAAGCTTTGGGCAGAACCCACCTGACACTCAGGTGCCCTGAACACTAAGCAGCATTTAGATAGAGTGCCACATGACCTGCTGGTTTGAAAATGCAACCCGTGAATCAGCAAATCCCCATCTCAGCTCAGGGCAGTGCTCTGGGCTGAGCAGGACCAGGAGGGAGCCCCAAGTGCCTGGCTGGCTTTGCTAGAGAAGCCTCAGGGCTCCGGGGCTGCAGGGATGCAAATCCGCTGCTGCAGCGGCCTGGCTGCAGAGGATGGGCTGTGATCTTGAACCCTACCCCGGCGAAAAGCTGGACAGCTGGCGGCCCTGATTAACTAAGCCCCCAGTTATCTGGAGGTTTGGAGCGTCCCCTGAGATCTTCAGATAAATGGAGTCATACCAGACCCTTGAAGGAGCTGAGCAAAAGCTCCTCTTTTAATATGTATGGCAATTTGACCCACCCCTCCATGGCTGCATTATTTTACATTTTGCTTCTGCCAAGGCAAAACTCCAGGGCAAAATGTTTTAAACTGGGGTTTTTTTCATTTCATATGAAATAATGACATTGAGAGCCATGACAAGGTGTGAATTATTGATCATGAATATACAAAAAACTATGGAGAGCGGGAATTTACCTCCTATTTGAATACAGCAATGAAATCTCAGTATTTGAATATTATGAGCTTTTAAAAGTGTTTTATCAGTACATCAATTGGTCTAACATTTCAGCCGCGTAATGAAGGCTGTTTGAAAAAAACCTCCAACACATTAAAATGTGAAATTACCTATTTGCAATAAAGCACATCATCTTATTACAGCAGCAGGATAACCTGCAAAGTTCTCTGGTGAAATACACAGGACCCTCCAGATGGAGAATACAAAAGGAGACAAAAGGCAGAAGCTTTTGAAAATTCACTGGAGAGGCATGTACCAGCCAGCGCTCGGCTCTCACCTACCAGCATCACTTCTACATTTAACACAGAGCCAGTTTCAGACACACGGTTTAAAACGTAAAGACTGAAAACCCTGTCGTCTGGTTCTGCAGGTGACCTGAGCCATCCTGGGGTCAGGATCTGCTCAACGTTTCCTTCTCTGCACACACACAACATTAAACCATAACTAACTGCATGTTTACAAAAATGGGAATATAGAAGGCAATTATTTGTCAATAGTAGATCCTGAAAATGTTGAACTTTTACTTATTAACCTTAACTCTGTGCTGACCTCAAGCAAAACCCTCAGGGCCCCATCCCTGCTGATGGCAATGGCCAGCAAGCCCTTCCTCATTTTCACTTTATTTGAAAATAAAAACATTTTGGCAGCATTTATATACTTTCACCAACACATGGAAACAACGGTGCATTCTGCTAATGCAGCGGGCAAATAAAGGACAGAAGTGTTTGTGGGTTTGTGGACAGGCAAGGGGAGAATTGACTGGCTGCTCTCCACAGACTGCAGACTGTGCCAATGCCACGGGGCACCAGTCCCGGGACTGGCACCCAACCGTGGGGGTCCATGGAGAGCACACGCTCCAACGCCTGTTCCTCCAGCTCCAGAGGGACTGCTGAGGCCGTTAATGCGGACTGTTGGCATGAACCTACTGCAACTCCCATCTGTGATGTGCATCCCACCCAGAGAAGGGCTTTCAGGGCATCTGGCCAGTGGACAAGCTGAAAGTATAGAGGTAGACAGCTCTTTCCAGCCCATCAGACATCAAGGCTGTCTACATGTCCATGTGTCAATTCCTTCTTCCACTCAAGTAGGGAGACTTGCAGAAAATCTTTGAACTTACTGTTCAGTGCAAGAAATACCTATTTCAGTTTCCTCCTGACTTGTATCATAGGGACCAAAGATAGTTCCACAAAAAGAGGTTTGCTTCTGACACCATGACAGCGGTTTAGAAAGCAAACAAGAACATAAATGTTTGGGACTTACCAAAGCAGAATAAAGCCAGGACCATAAAACTGAGATTAACAGAGATGTGTTGGCAGATGACCTTTCTGCACTCTAATTGTCCTCCCCAGCTCTGCACAGGATGGAGTTACTGTGCTTTTAAAATGTGGTGCTAGACAATTTCAGTGTGAAACTCAATCTGCTTGATTGGGCTCGCCATCGTTTATGGTCTAGTGACCGTCACCACCGCATGAATCTGAGAACTTTTGGGGGAATTTTAGTAACATATATCCTTCATTGAACAGGTGCAATTAAATTTTACCTGTCAGCAACCGCAGGCTTATGTGCTTTTTATAAACCAAGCATCTGAGATGCAAACTTTCCAGTGATGCATGTCTTAAACCAGTCCACGTAACATTTGAGACACGTGTGAGCCAAGGCTGTGCCACCGACGGGTCTGTGGGAGCTGGGCCCCCTCTCCAGCCCCCACCACAGCCATCTGTCCGTGCTGCGGACGGGGGAGCCAGGGCTCCTCACGCTCCCTCGGCGGAGCAGGGCCAGCCTGTGCCAGGGCTGCTGTTCCTCCTCCTTATCCAAAACGGGCAGATGATCCTCTGCTGCCAAAACCAAGAGCTCATCCTCTCCACAGCATAATTTTCTGCTGCTCTGCCACCCCTCCATGCACAATCGCAGAGACAGGCTGTGCTGGGGGGCCTGGAGGGGGATGGCTGGAGCCCAGAACACTCTGGTGTGCAAGAGACACAACTCTCCCTGAAAATGACAGGTATGGAGAGGTTTGCAAATGGGTCCCTCGTTTGTGGAGCATTTGCCTAGTGCCTCGGCACCGTGCCTGGAGCTCTGCCACCTCCCTCCTCACAGCGGGGCCTGGGTCTCTGCACAGGATTACAAAAGAACCTCAGTGCTGACTGATGGAGATGGGCTTCAGATCCCACAAAGCCTGTGTCTGCTCAGAGTCACAGGGCACGCTGCCACCGCGCTTCCCAACACACCCGGCGCGGCGCGGTGGTCCCCTCGCAGACGGTTGCCATTAATTGCTTTAAAGTGGAAAGCGCAACACAACAACAACAGGAACACATTTCACACGGTTTCAAAGCATCTCCGTGGAAATCAAGCAGTGTAAGAGCAAAGCCATACCGAAGGTGCCCTGAGGCAAAAGGCTCCAGCTCACGCTCGCCTGTGTGGAGCCCCGTGCCGGCGCTTGGCTCCCGATGCTCTTCAGCAGCACGTGGCCCAAGGTGTGCTACGAGCACCCGTCTGGCAGAAGCACTCGCCTGCCGCTCTGGGATATCAAGAATATGTGGCACATTAGTCATGCCAAGTGCTTCGGGGAGAATTTTGCATTTATTATGAATAAGGCAGAAAACAAGCTTTCATCTTAATTTCCTCGCGCTCCCCCGGCGGGAAGGCCCCGGGAGCAGACACACGTACCGTCACAGAGCGACCGTGCCGCAGCAGGAGCGAGGGGACGCTGGGCCACTTCCCTGCTCTAACAGAGCTCTGTGCTCTCATGGCACTCGTGCTCATCCCTACCCAGAGCTTTTCTGTTCTCCTACTGCGATGCTCTCCTCCCAGGCAGTCCTGACTGTACAGACAATAAAAAAGCTGGAACTGCCCCTCATCCCCTTCCTTAATTTTGTTCTCGCTGAGTGCGTTCCTTGGTGGTGACAACCAACCACACATAGCGGTGTCTAAAACATGGCACTGTACGTTTTGCATGGTACAGCTCTGCCCATCCAAGGTCCACTCAGCCTCTGCACTCCATGCTTATCACTGTATTGATAAGGCTTTGATGAAAGTATTTCAATTGATTACAAGGATGACATCATGGCCTGTTACCAGTTAGAGCAGCAGGAGCCCTGACTGGTAACTCCACAGGGCACACAAAGACCTAACCACCGAGAAGCTATTTCTGAAAGAGTTCTGTACTGCAGGAGCTGTCATGACATCAGTGGCACAAGTTTTTGGCCAGCAAATTAGGGGGCATGATTCCCTCCATATATGTTTCCTTTATACTGAGTAGTTCCCTACTCAGTCTTGAGATAAAAGGACAGGAGTTGCCCACGTCTAATTGAAAGTCACCTTCCCAGTGCCCCAGACCAGAGATGCTGAGGTCCTCTCTCCCAAGGACATTGAGGTGATCTTCCATCTGTTTCCTCTAGCAAAGTACTTTTTCACCCAGGGAAATAATGCAGAAGCAGAAAAACTGAAGATGGGTGGGAGAGGCAAAGAGTGAAGCACTGAGAGGATGTGCTGCAGGCAGGGATGGGCCTTCCCAAGACTCTCATCAGGAGCAGACCCTGGGAACATCTTGCCTTTGCCTGTGAAAGGGAGCTGCCGTCCTGCAGGGCCCTGGCTGTGCAGGGCTCACAGGAGAGACAAACCCCCGGATCCCACTTGCAGGGATCATTCCAACACCGTGCTGTCCCGTGTTATCAGTGTCTGTACAGCTGCAGACGAGGCTCGTGTTCTGCAATTATCTGCCTTGTTCACAAACGGGGTGAGCATCAGGGGATAAGTAACTGAAGGAAAGGTCATGTGTTACTGAGCAATGCTTCCCTTGCTTTGTCCCAGTCTTAATTTTATTTAAACACTAACAAAATGCACCTATTCCAGTAATTCCACTAATGAGCTGTTACTTCTGAACATCTTAGAAAAAGGGCAAAGGTACAAAGGTTCAATTATTTGTCATTTCCTTATGCCTCCCAGTTCCGTGCAATGGTCTGCTTGTACACCCAGGGATAACGTACCATCCTTGGGCTACAGCTGTTACCACATACCATCAATATTCTTATACTTTTCTTTGCCTTTGTTCCAGCCTGTGTTACAGGAAAGCGGCTTCTTTTGAAAGCTTGAGCATTTTCCCACCAAAACAGTATTCTAGTAAGTTTTAGGTCGTGAGCAGCAGCAGCAGTGGGATTTTCAGCATCATTAAATGTCACCCTCAGCACCCTTTAGGAGGGATAGTGAAATTACTGATGGCCTTTACCAGGCACATCTGGAGAAGTTTTGAAAACCTGGACCCTGCACTAGCAGCAGTGAAGACCAGTGAATGCAGAGCCCCATGCAGGACTGAGAATCAGTGTCCTTCCCCAGCACAGTCACTCCCGAGGCACTGCACAAGGGGCTCTCATGAAGAGAGATGCTGAACTGCACTGACAACCTCCCAAAAACTCTGTGGAGAAAAGCCAGGCCTGCTTGCATCGGGTGGTTGGTGTTTGTAAGTCTCATTCTTCAGAGGAAAGAGTGACTGACTGAACCCTTGTTAACTCACTGATTTTTGCAGCACGCGTGGACCAAATATTGAACTAAAGTCAGTCCTGGTGTGTGCCATCACATGACAGAGGTTGTCTGCAACACTGCCCACTCACAGCCGGTCAGGCCATATGGGTTTTTATCCAGCATGTTCCAAGTGAGACCCTCACCAGCACGTCAGATGACCTAATGGAAACTACAGGACCAGAACATGCAACTGAGAAAAGTGTGCGCTATATCCACAAAAAGAAATTAGAAGTGCTGAGGAATGCTCTGGCCCATCACCTGTTCCTGTTCTGCATGGAAAACCTTGCATCCACACCACTGATGTTTTTTATTTTCCAAAGCAGGATAGCTATGTCCAAACATTTCACACTAAAGAAGAGAAAAAACTCTGCAGATGGGGAGCATTACTGCCTTCATTCTACAGAGGGCATAGGTACAGAGAAGCTAACAAATGTATTTAGAAGTTACACAGGATAATTTTGTGCTTAAGGAAGTAAAGAATAACTCGTCTCAATTTTTTTTTGCTTAAATGATTTCCTGTCTCTCCCATTTTAATAATTTAAGAAATCTAAATGATCTATTTTTAAAACTTACACTAACTGATATGTTTTAGAAACATAAAAGTAACTTTAAATGGGATTTTTTTTAATGAATAGGAATCCCCTAGTTTTCAAATCTTCAGCAGAAATCATTTTGTTTTTGCAAAGCTAGGAATCCCCTCTCTTGTGAGATAAAAACATCCACTTTTGGTAACAGTAGCTGACTGTGAAATATCCAAACCTTTGGTTACTCCTGGACTTCAGCCCCTTTAGCTCTGGCCCAGGCACATGTATTACCTGGGGACTCCAGGGAGAAGCAGGAACAGTTTTTTCTGGTAGCTTATTGTTTGCACTTGACAGCTGTTGGAAACTGCTTACACACTGGGAATGGGAATGGTCCTGATGGAGACAAGTGAGGCAGGATGAGCAGAGCTGTCGGCACACAGCTCTGCTACGCAGCCAAGCTTCCTCTGGGCACATCCAGTGACACCCTTCAGTCCCAAAACATGCCCAGGGGAGAAAGGAATGTTTACTTGGAGCTGTAACCAGCAAACACAGGTCAGCAAGGCCTCGCCTTCTCCTGACACACTGGCTATTCCTGAGGTTCACACAGCCCAGCCATCACTTCCCAGCCCATGCAGGGGGAAGGACAGGATCTCTTTCCTATGGACTTCTTTCAGTGACTTACACCCCTGAGTCTCCTGGTTGGATCGCTATCATGTCCTGTACGTGTTCAGTTACCCTCAGGACACCCAAAACCAGAGTTGCTCCAGAATGCAGCTGCCTGCTTGTTGAGCAACAACACACACTGGGAGCACAGCGAGCCACTCGGCTGGGATCCTCACTGCCCCTGCCGTGACATTCCAAGTGGAGCTCAGAGGGATTCGGTCAACCCACAGATCCCAAGCTGCTGGAGCCAGGGCAGTCGGGCAGTGAGATTCCCTCACATAAATGCAGAGGAGCTGCAAGCAGGGGATACTGGTCCAGCTGCGCCTTGCTGTCCTGAACTCAGACTTGTAGGAAAGGCACAGACTTGCCCACAAGGTCTGTGAGTTTATTTTATTAATGATATCAGTTGATGACAAAATGTTACATCTTAAAATTTTATAATAAAAAGAAGGCAACACATGAGAGACTTATTAAGGTTTTTGAAACTTGTTATGCTTTGTGCATTGCACATACACAAACACACAGACTTGCAGGCAGGTGTGTTTCCAGTTAAACAGCTATGTGTACCCTTCTCACTACAGTCAACATTCCTGCACTTATTGGCACCTCATTCCCCCAACACAAGTACATTCTCCTAAAGCCAGAAATATCACAAAAAACAATTCACCTGCCACACAAACTCTGCTCTTCAGCCCGCTGCTACACAGTGCACCCTGAGACAAGGAACAGGGCAAGCTCCATCACAGCAGTGTCCAGGTCAATGTGCAGTTGGGAATCTCCCGGGATAATGGCATACTCAAACCCATGCAGAAACTGTAGTTCTCAGCTTTTAAAATTCAAACACCCAGAGGCAAGGGAAGGGGGAGATAATGACATATTCAGAATTCAGTGAAGAACAACAGAACGGATCATGATAACGTTGCCTCCGAAACCCGTGGTGAACAGGGAAGAGTCATCCTTAGGTGCACATTTGCACCCAGAACTTTTGGGGTGGGGAGGAGGCGCTGGCACCTGCAGACTCACAAACCAGCTCAGATTACAGTCGCTACAGACTGGCTGGGAAAAGCCTGTGTTTTAAGTTTCTGAGCACGATGCTACAAGTGCTATTTAAATGGGGCACAGATGCCAAGGAAAAGTCAGCAGACCGTTGTCATCTACATGAACACAGACAAAAGAAACTGCTGTTCTCGATTTTAAATAAAATGAAACAGAAATTGTAATTTGGTTAGTTTTGAATCAATCTTTCTGCCCACAATGAGCAGCAAGGTGTCCGCTGAACTGACTTACACACATCCTGTTAAAGGAAGGAGCACAAGCACTGTAAGCCTGTGAGAGGTAACAAATGCCCTCCTCCACTGCTTACAGAATGCCAGGTATCACTCACACAAAAGAGATTTGCATTTCTTGATATTTAATAGTGATGCTTCCAGGTCTTCAAAATTAAATGTTTTCCAAATGTAAATGCCGAAAAACTTAACTGCTCTGAAAAGACAATCTCTACAAAGTTTATAATCTCTGAAGTTCTAAGTATTCTAAGTGTTTACAAATATTGACCGGCTGCACGGAGCTACACTCAAACACAGGAATCCCTGGAATTATATGGAATATAAATGCTCATGCTGAATGGATTTGTTCCTAAAAAAATAAAAAGCTCAATTCCTTTAGTTGTAATTGAATCACAGCCAGTGACATCTCAGAAAGGCACACCTCTGTGCTTTGGATATAACCAATGGACTTGTCAAACTCTCACTCTCTGGTTAAGGGGAAAATCATATCTTTTCATCTACTAAATGTTATCAAACCCTTCCTGTCAGTTTGATATGAGTATGATGATCTGGCAGCTACAACCAGAACAAAATATAATTAAAAAAATAATTTTGCCTCTTCTAGTTTCTTAAAGATCTTTTCATTATTTCTGGGTCTAACACTAAATGGCTCAGTTTCAGGTCTATTATACTTGGTAATTTACATTTATTACAATTAGGGACAGGTAACTGGGGCTCATTATCATATCCATTATAAGTGACACCGTTTGCAAGATGCTTAACACTAAGTATACTTGTTGCTGCAGTGAGACAGGCTGGAAAGAACAAATCAGAAAAAAACCAGCAAGAAATCAGCAGGAATGTCCCAGTTTTAAATTAAAATCAAAATAAAGAGGAGAGAAGTTTAAAATTACCATCAAGCATATTTGTAACTCGTGTGGATACTCCAAAAGCATGGGATTCCCTGGGCATGGGGCTCTGGGTGACAGAGACCACACACGAACAGAGAGCTCCCCATGTCTGAGCCCTGGAGGTGGTAGGAGCTTGCCAGTGGCTCAATTTCCCACCACCCCTTTCCGTACCCTACCTGTGCCCCGCCAGATTCCCCAGGCCGTGTCCCTGCCTCGGTGCCCATCAGCTGGCACAGCACAACAACACCTGGCGCTGCCCCGGCCCGGCCCTGCCGGCAGCTGATGCAAGAGCTCCCTGCCAGGTGGCTGCACTTCAATTACACTGGCTCGGCATTGTAGGGTTAACAAGGATCCAGGGGAAATCTTTTATTCATATAACACAGAACGCCTTTTGTTGATCTTTGAATAATGTTGCTCAAATGAAAATACTCTTTCCAGCGTCCAGCCTGGGACAGGTACAGCGGCGCTCCCACCGACGCGTCGGGACGATCTGAGCCCAACAGCAGATGATCAAGGCAGTACTTAAAATAACTTTTTTTTTTACCCCTGGAAGTGACCTCCCAGTAGAGCAACTGGATTCCACTTTCCTGGCACAGCCCAGCCAATGTCCATGCTGTGATGGTTCCCCATTTCCACAAAGGAGTAAATTAAAATTCTGGTGCATGTTTATGAAATCCAGTTTTTTTAACTTATCAAGCTGGGGGTGCGTGTGAGTGGGGAGGGAACAAAACTATTAAAATGTAAGTGACTCCTTCACAAAAAGGCAAGTTAAAGCAATGGTTTCACTGATATTAACTTTTTCTAATTGTTCTACTGTTTCTGAAAATATTTCCCTCAGGCTTCAAGTAACTCAAGGCAGCTATGGAGTCTTATCACCACATTTAATTATAGGGCAAAAGCTGATTGAGCTCTTGCTGACTGTGCTGTACAATACACTATTAAATAACCAAGTTCTAAATCCAAGCACAGGAGAAATGATGGTGGAGATGGAGAGAAAGCACTAGGGAGGAAGGAGGTGGGCTGCTTGGCTGGCTGCACCCCCGAGCTGACAGCCAGCTCTAACACACCCCCAGGACCAGCCAGATTCAAAGTGGCATAACAAGGAGTGAGAATGAGACGCAATCCGAAACCAGGGTATTACATACAGGGCAGAATGTACAAGGGAACGGGGCCACAAGTGCTGAAAACTGCCCCGAGGCAGGGCAAAACAAAAAACTCCTGCCTGTAGAAAGAAATATGATAGAAACAACATGAAGGGCTTTGACAAACCAGTAAGGTGGTTCCAAAAAACAGGTGAGGTGCCACTGGAGTCCTTTCCAGTTCAGGGCACTTGGTCTGTGTTTGCAGACCAAAAGGTGAAGTGCACTGCAGGGGCAGAGAGAGGCTGGGGCTGGGCCATGGAAGCTGCATGTCACAGGGTAGGAGGTGCAATGACCCATGCCCACGGTGAGAGCCCCCAGGAGCTCAGAAGATTGGGGTCACAGAAATACACCAGGGAAGAGCGTCAGTGAGCAATTCTGCTGTGCAATCCATGGGCACAGCAAAGGCTTGCACTGCTGCCCACTGCCCAGGTGTCCGGGTTATGGAGCACAGGGTTCCACTGCGATGCGATTACAGCCCGCTCTCAGAGCGGCAGCACTTTGTTCAAACGGACAATTAATCTGCTTTGAGAAGGCAAACGAGTGAGCCAGTGCTGCCACAGAGACAGCTGTGATGGGGGTGAAAATCACGCAGGAGAGTCACCAGTCCCCGTGAGCCAGCGCGGGCACGAGAGGTGGATGGCAACTGGTGACAACTGTGCCGCTGCAGTCCCTTTCTCCAAGGCTATCAAAAACCTGCCTCGGAGCCCCCAGCGACAGCCCAGCGCCGCTCTGCTGTGCACAGCCCTTTCCATCTGCTTCCCGCCAGGCCCTTCTGACACATCTCATTCTCCAGCCAGCACAGAGACGCTCCTTTGTGACGGTGACCACAAATCACCGCACGGGCCGACCCTTCCCCGGCACGTGCCTTGACGCACCGTCTCCGGCTCTATAGATCACAGAAAGGATCCTAACCGAGCGTGTGTGCCCAGGAGCTCAGGCCCTGGTGCCTGGGGGTCCGCCTGCTCAGGGCACCGGCCGGTGCCCAGGTGGCACAGGTTCCTCGCAGACCTGGGAAGCTTTTGCTGAAATGCATCATTTCCTTAATGTTCACACTGCTGCTTCAAGCTAAACTTCTGAAGTTCTTTGACATCCTTAACTGATGAGTCATTTCAGATATAAAAGGTGATGATGGGGATCCCAAAGAGAAAGGCAGGAAGCAGAAGATGAATTTTTAATGAAGCATCAAAGTTGGTGTTAGAAGAGAAGGAGAACATGCAGGGACAGCGACCTCGGGAAGAAGCTACACAGCAGGGAGGCTGCATGCTGTCAGGCTGCTGTCAGCTTTTCCTGTATTCAAGCTTTCTTCCAGGTTAAGATTAACTTTCTCAAAAATCACCTGCCAAATTTCACCCAATTTTAAAAATAAGGTTTTTATCACTCAATTGTCAACTCTTCTGTCTTCTGCAGAATACAACCAACACTGCACTCACTCCTGCCCAGTTACACACCGATGCTTCCCGTATTTACCTTCCTGAGGAACTCAGGAAACTATTTCTTCCCAGTCAATAACAAAAGAAGAACAGGTGCCTTTGGCATAAGTACGAGCAGCTATAAACTGTGTCATGACCCACATCAGGCCTCTGCTATTTGAGTGTGAGTTGGTCCTGTGAGCAGCCTGCAAAATTTTATCCATTAGATGGAAGATGCCCACTGCAACACAAGATGAGCCCATCCAAATAATTTCACTTGCTAATTAACTTTGGAAATACATGACAGCCTTGGTTTTGGGAGTGATTTCAGAGCCTACAGCAGCTTTTTGCACTGCCAAGTGTTCTGCTTTGGGCCCATGTGTGATTTGGTGTAACAGCAGGAACACCGGCACATGGAAGTGGGGTATTTGGAACTAAATATTTGGCTTTTTTGCAACATCTCTTTTCAATAACTGCCCTGGCTTTGCCGTGGTGGCTCTCTGTGCAGGCACACTGCTATCTGATCCCCCGTGTAATGCTATTCATATCACTGCTTATGCTGCTACCTTGGGCAAGGTTGGGATGGGGTGTTTGAATCTGCCTCTCTGAAGCAGATACTGTTCTGCAGCTCGAAACAATGCCCGGCACTTCGGAATGAAAAGAGAGAAAGTGAACATTAGCACATCAAAGGCCCCTTTCTGAAAGAAGAAAAATAGCACGATGCACACTTTAATCTTTCTGACAATCTATGCATGGCCTGAGCTGAATTCTGTTTTTCACACAAATGGGAATGCTCCATACAAGGACGTCTGTACCAACAGCAACAAGAACACAGGAGCACGAGCTAGCAGAGACTTTGAACTTTTAAAATATGGATTAACACACAATAATATTTAACAGTTCATAGAACAACATCCTTCTTATCTCTCCTAATAAACCCAAATAACATCAAACATATTTTAAAGGCAACATACAGAAAAACCACTAAAGTATTTTAATCTAAAAGTAAGTTAGTATTAAACACAATACAGGCAATATTAAAATCTTAATGTAAATGTCTATTATTTAAAATCAGTTACCTATCAGAAAACAGCCTTAAGCGTAATTCACTTAGGTAACACTTCCATTTAGCTAACTAAGGGTAGAATGGGACCCATACGTACAGGTTTAAAAGAAAATATTCCTAAAATATGTATACAGCATCTATTACCCCAAACCGCTCATTCTGCTGCAGGAAGGCAGAAATTTCTTCCTGTAGTTCTCCTTGCACTAGAGGGGACTCCCAAACATCAGCCTGGAGAAGAAAACACCAGAACAGCTCTCTGCTACCACAGCAGGGAAAAGCACCTCCTGAAAACCAGAGCAAGGCCAACAGCACAATCCTACCAAAGGAGAGGGGCAAGAGATCCCTCCTCTCATCCATTCATCAGAATGCCCTGTTTGCTGCTCAAATCTCACCAGGACCGTCTGCAGGTTTTTTCTGCTGACAAAGTGTTGGACTGTTGAGTCCAAGTGCTTGTGGAGAGCAGGAGACGGACTGCCCAGACGGACTGCCCAGGAATGACATCCCACTCTTCTTCATCTAAACAGAACTGCATCCCCCTAACTATCAACTTTAACAGAATGCCATGATTTTACAAACAAGCCTTAGTAAATGCACAGCTGAACCTCACACACCTGACACTGTGCAAAAACCAGCACAGTCCCAGCAGAACATGTTTATTCCCAAAAAGCCTAAGAAAAATCCTATTTTTCTTGCAGATATGTCAGTGACCTGAAAGTTAAAGCACTTCAGTCCCAGAAAGGAGGAGCAGAGCACATGTGGATTTGCCAAATGGACTGTTTGAAGCGTGGGGTCAGTGGTGAGAGGATGAGTTGGCATACGGAAATACTGGAAAAGGAATTAAAAACAGCTGGTTTGGAAATCTTGCCACAGGGAAGTTTGCCTGTGCCTCGGACACCCACCATGCCACAGCCGAGCATGCTGAAGGCACCACAAAACCAGGGGCTCCCTACACTCGTTTCACAAATACCGCTTGCAATTTAGAGGGTTTGCGTTGCTAAACATGGCCCCAGGCCCAGGACTTTTATTTCACTTCATATTTTGTTTCTGCAGGATACAGCCTTGCTCAAAGCACTGGCTAAAATGCTTACTGGGGGAGGAAAGAATGGCTGGACTGGACAGATGGTCAGCCTTTGGATGCTGAAAGGGATTTTGAGGGAGTTGAGTAGTATGACTTAATTCTTGTCCTGAATATTGAAGGTAAACACAGATCAATCCAAACGAGGCAAAGCACAGCCACAGCCCTACATCTCTGTGCTGTATGAAAAATCAGCAACAGATCACAAATGCAGCAACGCAAAAAAAAAACCACAAAAAAAACCAAACCCAAACCAAATCAAACAAACAAAAGCAAACTTTTTCTTAAAACTCCCAACACTGGAAATACTGTTTGCCCCGTCTGCTCAGGGAATAGGAATTGACTGTAATTTTTTAAGATGCAACAATTTTTTCACTGCACCTAAATCACTGACTCAGCATGTTACTGCACAGTCAGAACACAGAGATGAAGCAGAGAAACACTCTGAGTACCTGCTGTTTTCTGGGTCCTGCTGTTTTCTCCCAGTTCTGGACCATTACTACAACTGTCCCCCTGACAGCTCCAGCAGCACTGGAATTGTGCTCCATCCTAAAATCTCCTTACAATGCATACTACAAAAAACTAACAGAGCTGTCTCGATGCTCAAAATGTAACAAAAGGATGAAATATGAGGGGAGGAAAACTCGTATCCGCAGGTATCATGTTTCTATTGTTTTTTCAGTGAGTGCTAACATGAAAAATGGAACGTTTGGTTTACTGGTCTCTGTGTGTTTTCTTTAGTGATACAAGGGAAGATCCAAACCCGTTGTTTGGGCCATTAAAGAATACTGAAGTCCGTATGAGCCATTTGTTTGCAAATGCCAGTTTTATAGATACTGTAATTGATGCACAAAGTGGGAGCAGAAAGTAAAATCTCTCCACTTTGCTTTCCGAGATCCCAGGACTTTGTGTGTTGACTTTTGGGATTCCAAACTGCACGTTGCTGTGGCATTTAAAACAAACGGAAATGCTGGCATGCAAATCCTATTCAGCAACTTGAGAATACTGAGGGCTTTTACAAGGCAAAGAACACGTTAAAAGTTCATTAATTAACCAGTGCTTGGGAACAGATGGAATGGCTATCTGGGCTCTAATTACTGTAAGTTGGGACAGGGGTTCGCAGACCTTAATGAGGTTCAATAAAATGAATGATTACACATCAATCACAATTAGAGAAACCTGTAAGATGAGCTGAATTATCATGGCAACAAGTCATAAAACACAGGAGCACAAAACCCAACAGGCTCTACGAAAGAAAAGGTTTCAAGTTAAAACAGTTCTTGTGGATTGGAACAATCCCTCTCTCCTGCCAATCCCAGGGAGTTAACGAGGAGGGCTGCACTGTTCCCCTGACAGGCAGGAGGCTGCATCAGCCCTCAGAGGGTGCAGAGCACAGGGGTTACTCAGACTGGTACGTGCAGGTGTAACTGCTATTCCTACAGCTCCCAAACTTCCAATAATATGGAGTTTTATTTAAAAATTAAGGACAGAAAAATAATCCCAGTCACTTCCATTCCTTACCACTGGAGCTGTCCGTGAGAAATGGTATTTTCAGAGCCTCACATTTCCCAGCTGCAATGGAGGCTGGCAACAGGGAGAGGAAGGTGCTGAGGTGGAGACAGAAATTCAGAGTACAGGGACCTGTT
Source organism: Sclerurus mexicanus (assembly GCA_013396755.1). Taxonomy (NCBI): domain Eukaryota; kingdom Metazoa; phylum Chordata; class Aves; order Passeriformes; family Furnariidae; genus Sclerurus; species Sclerurus mexicanus. The sequence goes on along the minus strand of VWZF01005765.1, from coordinate 182,060 downwards.
CACTTATGATATCTGCAGTTTCTGAGCATCAGCTTCAGGGCTCGTTCCCCCAGTAACAGCTCAATGCTTCTGTCATCCTCCCCGCACAGCCGCACTTGTGTGGCCTGAACAGTGACAGTCTGACAGGCACAGCCCTTACAAGTTCCCTTTCAATACCAGGAAGCCAATCAGGGTCACAGGGATGGCACAAGTTCAGGTAAGAGCTTTCAGGAACACGTGAAAAGCAAAGGGCCTGGGAGCTTGTAATGAATTCACTTCCGCGATGCGTTTTTGGTGTTGAGACTTTGCAGCACTGAGAAACTGAGCTAATCCCAAGTTTGTTACACAGGTGTCACTACGATTTTAAGCGAAACACCTGCTGTCTGAACAACACTGCCCTGCCCAGCTGCAAGGTGGGCAGGGGAAAGCCTGCTTTACTTAAGGAAGCTAACAAACTGTTGGCCAGCAAGGTGTTAGATCATCCACACTGTCACACAGGTGAAAATAAGCAAGGCAGATGAGCCCAGAGAGGTGCCATAAATTCAGACATTCAGCAGAAGTTACAGTTTTTCAAAAAAACCTGGGCCAGACCAATTCAGAGAGGTATTAAAAGCCAGCAAATTACCTGAGATTTTGTTTAACAGAAAATACTGTACATGCACTAGATTGTTACTAAGCATTAGATTTAAGAAATCATTAAAAGCCATCTGCTCCTGTTTATACACCAGAACACTGAGTTAATCGTACTGGGAAATGCACACACAAGTATGATGCTGAGGAAACACAAAACACAAATTCAACATGCCAGCCAGTAAACCTGCTACAAAAAGTAGCTTTCTCCTGTTCCTTTCTCATGCTGTCACCACGTTTATGTCCTCAATAACAGGATGGCTTTCTAAGTTTTTCAAGTGCAGGTAGATGGGAAGACTTTCCTGCCTAAAGAATGATGCAAGACTATGGTGCTGCTCATCAAACTAGGTTTTATGTAACAGGCACAAAAAAAATCTGTGCCTCCTGCTCTTAGTATCAGCTGTACAGAACCTGTCAGGCTAGACAGGAGTTAGAAGGTGATCTGTGTTACCTCCTCAAAGCATGGCCAACACCAGATTCGGCCACTCATTTTCAAAGAAACAAAGTCATTAAGCAAATTCACAGCTAAATCTAAAATCATTTTTCCTGTTTAGAAAACTCCTCCTTAACTTTTGATTAAGCAATTGCAGCATATATGGCTCAGGGACACCATACACTGCAGTCAGGGGTCCTTCAAAAGGGAAAAGAGAAGTTTGACAATGGTGGGAATCTGTATTGGCAATTTCATGTTTGTACTACTGCCGGCATCCAGAGTGTTGAGGACATGCCCATGGAAATGCCCAAGTGTGCTCTCTGCACCCTTTGCACCTTCCCACCACCACCGAGAGGGTTTTGGGGACACAAGAACAGCCTTGCTGGACGGAAACTGCTGCTTCCAAGGTCAGCACCCTGTTGAGGACACGATGCGTCCCACCAGACCCATTGGGAAGTCCACCGCAGGCCAGTGTGGAATCACCAACCCCACAAGGAGCCCTCAAACCGTTCCCTAGGAAAGACTTTCCAAAGGCAGGACTTCTTAAATCCCTCCCTGCAGGAGCCTTCACCTGCTGCAGCACTGCCCGCAGCGGACCCCGTAACAAGTGGCTACGGGGAGCCCGAGCGCGGCCACCTCCATCCCTGCCCACGGGTCCCTTTGTTCCTTTGTGGCGCCGGAGGGAGCGGGAGATGCCGCGGCGCGCCCGCTCCTGCCCTGTGCTCACACCTCCCTTCTGCTTTCTGTCTCCAACAGCGGTGCGCCAGCCTCGGCTTTTCACTCCCTCCCAGAGAGCCTTTTCAGGACCTGTATAATTCCACATTCATGCCGAGCACACCCGTGTGCCACACAGCCACGATGGGCTTTAGTTTCCCCTGAATTTTGCAGTTTAATTTGGTGATTACACTGCGAGAATTAAGACGCATCCTTTTAATCTAAATTACTCGAGGTAATTTAACTTAATTTTATTAAAACGTCAAAACGATCGCTGTACATTCTGCACAAAGGAATTAGACGGGGAGGTTAAGAATCAGCATCAGGGATACCAGCAGCTCCCTCTAGTTGGAAAGTGCATTATTATTCCCCCCAAAGAGCCAGTAAATAGCAAAGATCCCCAAATATTACAAGCTGCTTACACCAAGCGGCTTGGGAACTTGCACTGGAATATATAATCTTTGTAGACTCACCAGCTACAATGTTTGGATTCTCTCTTAGATGAAAAAATAACTTTTTATTATCTGTGGTGACTTCTTTTTTTTAATATGTTAATTACGAAAAAAAAAAACCACCAACCAACAACAATTCAAATTCCCAGTATTTGACAATGAACCCACTTTGGAACAAAAAGAATTACTGCACGTTAGAGCAGCGATTTGCAAACCGCCTTTTACAGAAATTTAAAATAAGCGTTAGAGCGTGCATATGCTTTAAATAAATATAGGGTTTCAGATATTGATCCAGAAGCCACCTCCTTACATTTCCAAGGCTTTGAAACTAAAGAAGAGGCTTTTTAGCCCGAGGGGTTAAAAGTGTGGGTGTGGAAGTGGGCTTTTGTTGGAAAAATTAGCAATGCTATGAGTCATTGTGCATTAGCGGCAGAATAGTTTTGCATCTTGTATGAATCCAGACACCATATGCCATGCGAGGGCCGGCCCCGCTCGCGGCCACGTGGGCATCCCCAGTGGCAGCGCTGTCTGCGCGGCCATCCCGGCCCGCCGGACATTGTCGGGAGCAGCAGGAACAGCTGGTGAGCCAGCGGAGCTCGGCTCGCCCGGACAGCATGCTAATGAGGCGGCCGGGCCGCACAAAGCCCCGCGCCGAGGGGAGCGACCCCGGGGCCGGCACCGCAGCCACCGCCGGCCGTGCCCGGCGCGGCCCCTCCGGGCACAGCCCGCCCCGCTTTGTGTCCGCGGCCGCCTGCCCGCGGCAAAACAAACACGCGGAAAGAAGCCCGGGCAGCCCCCGAGGGTTTCCAAAAGATACAACGGAGGTTTTAGCCACGCAAATGCCGCCGAAGTTAACAGAGGCACAGCAGCAAAATCATCAAAACTTGCTTTGAAAATACACAGAATGGGAACCCCTTTGACTTGCCTGGTGTATAAGTGAAAAGAAAAAAAAAAATCAGCAAACCACCAATATCAGCCAACAGGATGGAATGAAGTACTTGGTAGTAACCTCAGTGTGACAACTTTGCTTCTGTCAAAGAACCAAAGAACAAGAGCCTCTCATGAAACACAAGTTGCAGGTTCTTTGCCTAACCTGAGATAAAACATTAAGCACCGAGGGACAGGTGTTTGCACCTCTGTGTACCTGGCTTGACGAGAGGGAAGCTCGAGCTGACACCTCGCTGTGACAGGAACGTTCACTAATGCTAAACAAAGCCCTGTCCCACGCTGTGTGCCCTGCAAGGCAACTGGGAGGAAGCCCCCCAGCCCAGAGCCCCTGGAAGCGCTTTAGCAGGGTGGGATTACACCAACCAAGCTGCACTGTTCAGAGGGGCAGCAGTCAGTGCTGCCTAAAACTCTGCGACAAAATCAGCCTGGGACTTTCTCAACAACCTTCAGTGATTTTCACAGCTTCCAGCCACGGGGAAGAACAGCGATGCCTCATGTTAGAGCAGAAAAATAAACTGCACTGTTAACATGCAGCCTCCCCTGCTGCCTCCCTGCCACCCCAGCAATGTGAGAACAAGCCCTGTGTCTAACAAGAGACCGTGAGCAGGGAGAGGGATGGACACGAAACAGAAAACAGAAATCTGATCCCATTGTGTCCACACACCACAGCAGCATGTGGAGTTTAGACCTGCAGAAGCATTTTATAGTCTTTAGATATGCACCGGCGGGATGCAGTAGATTCTCTGCGAGTCCATGAAGAGCTCTATGAATGAGAGCTGAGGAGCCGCCTCCACAATCCCATGTAATGCCACCTAAAAGCTTTGCCTCGCATGACTTATTACAGGCTGGAGCAGATTAGAGGCATCGATCGCTGCCTGGAGAAGGTTCTCGCTGCGGGGAGGGAAGGCAGCGGCGCAGACAGACAGCCCGGCCATCGATCGGAGCCGCGCCGCAGGGAGGGCAGCGCTGCCCGCGCGGCCCCGGCGGGCTCCTCGGCATCCCTCGGGTCCGGCCGGGGCAGGACCCCTCCCCAGAGGCACCAAGGGACCTGCTGCTCTTTGCAGCCATGGTGGCACAGGACTGACCACAGCCAGACACTCCTGGGAGCCAGAGCCAAGCACTCGGTGGAAACCGTCAGATGCCATGTCACATAAATTGTCACAGCTCCTGTGACACGTGCTTTAGAATTTCATAGCAATTTCTAACAGCATCGATATAGCTGGAGGGCATAACTTCTTGGGGTGAAATAAAGGGAACAAATTGTGAGCCCTCTCTAAGAGTGGCGGGCTTTCCATCTCATTTTCAGGTGCAATCAAACACTCACTCCCCCTGTACTCATAGCAGAGTTCTGAACGCCAGCGCCACAAAACACACTTGGAAAGGAACACAAAGTGTATCCAACACCACATACACTTCCAGCACATTTGACAGCCATTCACATAATTAAGTCCATCATAGGAAATTCCTTTCTTTTCCAGATAAAGTAGGTAAGCAGATCAGGCACTCTATATTAGGTTCATCAGAAATTGGCTTAAACCAAGAAAAGGATTTAATTCAGAATTCAAAGCTGACGTTCTTTGCCTAATCTTCTCAACTCCAGGTATTAACACATCTACTGTATATTTGTATGTCAGTATCTGAAATGCAATGAAATTAATTAAAGTTATGGGTGTCTTTTTTGTGTTACGTGTTTAGACAGAGTTTTGGCATTACCCCACTGAGCTGCTGGCTGCCACAGGTCAGCAGGCACACCACGGTCATTACAGCGCAGAAAACAGCAAGAGTTACTCATGTATCAAATTACTTCTCTAATGTAAGGGCTGTGTTTTCCTCTGGCCCATGAACAGGACTGCAAATTGTGAGCAGGGTAATGGTGACATCCAGTGCTCAGATATTCTGTAAAGTCTTCTCGTCCCCACCATGCTTGTTCCAGTAAACAGACACCTCCAGCACTGTACACACGAATGTGTTATGTTGCAAAGTGCTCAGGGGAAACTGAACAAGAAATTAAAACTCTTCTATACCTTCAGGATTTCTCTCTGAATGAACAACATGTAACGCAAACAACTTTGGAAACCGGGACACAAACTGCCACAGTGGTAACTTTTCTCTTCTCACAAGTCTATTTCAGTCAGCCCCCCTATAATTCTACTTATATTAATTGAAAAGGCGGAAGTGGCACAGCTGATGTCAGAGATCTGTGAGGATTTTATTGCTAGGAGCACCTGCATAGCACTTGAAATGGCCAGTTTGAACAGCAGGAATTGTAGCTGACAGCCACAGGTCTCCATGCCTACCCCATCAGCTACTTCTTCCTCTCCTGGACTGTGCTCTAGTCAAGGTGTTGGAGAAGAGTATGAAAAACATGCAGGAATCAACAGGCAGAATAAGATCAAACCCCTTTCCTATCCATAAGACCAAACCAATTTATCCTAAAAGCAAGATTGTTCACAGAGACAGTTTTATAACCAACATGTTAATAAATCCCAACAGGAACTCCCTCCCTATTTACTCATTCACAGGAAGACACATGTAGCTTGAATTGCTAAGGAAATAATTCAAATGCTACCAGGAATCACCAAAGCACATAGGGAAGAAGCCCACTGGTGCTGGCACAGGGGACATGTTCCACCCTCCCCAAGGCAGCTTTCAAAGCGCTGATCAAGGCTGAGGTAACACTTCAGGCAGGTTGGGATTTTTCCTACTTTTCTTCAAATTCAGTTAGTGAGACCAGGCAGGACTGGGAGTAAAAGAGTTATTTGCAATGGTGGAGGCAAAACCTCCCAAAGTGATAAGATAATAGAAATAACACCAAAATAATTTTTCAATTAAACCAATTTAATTCAAGGAGCAAGGAAATTACTCCATTTGGAAAGACAACCTGGGCAGTCAGAATTACATTTCCCTGTGCATTCTACAGGGAGATTTTTGCTCAGACATCACTGTCCCCAAATCCCAAAGTTTTTTTGGAGACCAGCATTAAATTATGGGCCAACCAAAGGACCTGACATCTGCCAAACTAGTTATATTTTCATATGTGAAGGCTTACCAGCTCCTGAGCTTACAAACTGTCAGCTTAGACAGCAGCTGTCCATCAACCCAAGGTACTTCAATCCAAACACTGGTTCCCCCCAGTACTGATCTTTACAGACAAGCCCAGCTCCCAGAGACATGCTCTGCTGGAGCTTAGGGCGATGGCACTCCAGATCACACGGGTGTTCAAAAATCCTGTCCAGCACACAGCTCATTCCATATAAGTGGGAAGAGAGCTGGGAGATGCAGCTTTACAGCACCATTCCTACCAATTTTGAAATATTCAGCACTGCTGGATCCTGAATAGACCCTCACTTCATTTTGATACAACATTATTTGTTTGTGAGAGCGGTTGTTCCTTCCTTTTCGCAGCACATAAAAAGAAGGCTCAAACGCTCTTGAAAACCTGCATAAATATCTACCTTTTTATACAGCAATTGTAGTAAGCTTAAATATTACTATTTCATGTTCTTATCAAATTTATGTCACTTCATTGCTTATGATTTCTGTAAGCCACAGGGATATTTAAAGTCCCAGTTACTGCCTGGAAAAGCATCCTGGAGAGGCTGCTGGAGCACACTGCCTCATGCTCAGCAGTTACTCAAGGATGGCAAGAGCCCCAATTAGCAGGGGCTGCAGCCACTCAGCCTCAGTGCTCCATGGCACCAAGAAGGAAAAAAACGGGAATTCTGAACATACACTGACGCACAATCATCCACAGCAGCTCAGCAGCAGCCACAGAGATGGGGGGCTTTCACTGCTCCAAAGACAGCTGAGCTGGGCATGCACCACCCTGGGCTGGCTCCTGCACAGTGCCATCACCTGCCATTTGATGGACACAAAGAACTTGTAGCCAGAATGGCTTCAAAGTGCAGTTTAAATATAGTTAATTATTTTTTAATTAACATTTCTCTTGCCCTAGTGAATTCCTTAAAACAGAAACACATAAACATAAAAAACAGATCAGAAAAAGTCTGATGTGGTCTGCCATAGCTACCGTCTTCATTTTCAAAAAGATTTTCAACAGAAAACTCTATTTGGGTACGACAGTGGAATCTGTGTCATCATGACCAAGCGACTGTGGTGCAGTGAGATGCTCCCGCAGCTCTGCGGTCCTGGTCCCCATGGAAACCGGACTCAGATATTGTCCTCCGCTCGCTGGAGCTGGAGCACCGAGTCAGGAGCCTTTTGTGCCTGATGAGATTTCTTCCACAACCTTCCAGCAACAGACCCTAGGCTTCCTCCTGACTCTTTCCTAATTGAGATGCAAATTAATCTCTGTGGCTGATTACACTTCCCTTACAGCCCCTGACAAGTGCAGCTGTAGCTGGAGTTTACAGACTTTCCAACAAGTGACTTCAGCTGTCACTGCTGGCAAGACCCTGCCCCAGCTCCCCAGCACACAACCCTGCACCGGCAGCGCATCCCGTGGCCACCACCACTGTCCCTGTCCCCCTGCAGCCACCACCATCAGTCCCATCCCTCAGCACCACATGGGGCAGGAGCGAGGATGAGGGCTCTGCTCCATCTGGAGCAGAGTCCAGGCAGGTACTTCTGACCTTGCCACTGCTCCAGCAGGAGCACCACGGACTCAGCACCTTATCACTGTTGAAGCACTGACACCAGATGAGGAGTTTGATCTATTTCTAATCACATTTGAATTGAAACACCCTTAGCTACTGACCCTTAGTGTGGACAGTGCCTTTAAACAAGACCCAGGTGCCAAGAAGAAGTGGCAGATCATCCTCAGCTCTGCCCCACTCCAGCCTTCAGTGCTCACCCCAACTGCATGGTTACAACTAGTGTGTGCCAAACATCCCTTACTTTGCCAGGATCATTGCTTTTTATTTCTCCCTCCCATTGACATTTTTTTAGTTATTTTCATCTCCAGTCTGATAAAAGCACTGGGTCTGTTTCCCTCCTGTTCTCCTCAGAGCAGTTGGCAAAGTAAACTCTGGGGGGAGTCACTCCCCCTTTGGAAGCTGCGGAGCAATGTGGCTCCACTGGGCTCAGACATCACCTTTACACATCTACACACTCACATTCCAACTGCTGGCTCATGATGAATGTTAGTATATCTCAAAGTGCATCATTATCTGTAGGATGAGTTATGGATAGCTGTCTCTCCTGCTCTGGTGTCATCCTGATGGGATCTGCCCACCACATTCACTTTGTCCCATTTCAGGAGTTTCTCAATCCACTTCCATTTATCAGACAGACAAGTGGCAGTTGATTCACTATAGACATTGCTGGTGCACCATCAGCCACAAAAAAAGGCGGAAAAGAATGCAGGGACAGATGCTGCTTCCAACCTGTGTGGAGAAGTGCCCTGTGCTACTGTGTCTGTGCTGCTTGTGTCGCCCTGGGGACACAGAGGGACCCCGAGGGAGACCCCTTGGACAGCAGGAGCACGGCCAGCTGGCGAGCACCACTCGCTCACAAAATGCTGAAAGCCGAAAGCAAGCAGGGTCTGAAACCAGAGGACTCCATCTGGAAGCAAGGGGCTGGAATTGCTCCGTTCCTGTAACTGCTGCTACGTATGTTTAGTTTTACTACTCTGTTATTTCAGTATTGCACACTGACTGAGAAGCACGCGGATTAAGCTAAATTCTGCACAGAACAGCTTTAGGCATTTGTTAAGTTTCTCTCAAGAAACGGAAGTGGAAAAGTCAGCAAGTTTTGACTTACCTGTCAGGCATTGCCATGGTTTGCACAACCACCACCAACTGCCTTTGCTTTACAATAAGTACATAATTCAGTTAATAAAATACAAATCTATTTAACCACAAGTGCTACTTTTAATTTCTGATGACTTCTGCAAAGTATACTGGATAAAATTTAGCCTTTAAAAAAAGCCAAACCAGCTAGTACTTTGGGGATACTCTGTTTTAAAAATGTGCATCTCAAACTAATTCATTAATGTTCTTTCCAAGATTAAAGCATTTCACTTACAAACTGTTTTTCAAAGTCACATGGCTAGAAAAATCAAAAATCAAATCAAAAGCTCCCCAAAGAAGGCAAAGGGCAGTGAGTGTTGGTCCTGAGATAAGTGATGTGATTCACAAAACAAGCTATAAAATGTATGATGGCATTATGAGAAAATTCTAGAATGAGTGAAAACCAGTGCTAACACTGTGGGTCTGTGTAGCAGCCAAGAATAAAAACTTGTGTCATAACTCCTGCCCCAGAGAGGCATATCCTCTGATTACTGTCCAGCCACTGCTGGAAAACACGTTCTGAAAATGACTAAATACAGGTGTGGCTGGAATGAAACTGAAATTTGGAACCTGAAACATCTGTACCTGAGGACAAATCCCATCTGTCTTATTAATGTAATGAATCCAAGTAAAATCAATTGGACTAGTACTTTGACTAGGGTAAAAGCACGACTGATCTGTGTATTGGCCTGACAAGCACAGCTGAAAACGTCTATCAGTGTGAAGGAAAACTGAGAATTATCATTACTCACAGTTCAAAGCACCAGTGCTAAGTCCAGGTTCACCAGCAGCGAGATGGAAGCTGTTGGTGAGACCACTCCTGTGATGTTACCATCTTGTTTTTAAAACACTGGGCAACTTGGCATGAACCACTGAAAACATCAAGCTGGACACAAAGAAAGACCTTTGCCAATAAAATCAAATGGGAAGAATTTTCATCCAAGCCTACCTCTCCGCAGAAGGATGCTCTGAAGTAAGAACCCTACCAAGGGGAGCCTTGCCCCGTGGGAGAAAGGATACAAGCTCTGGTAGAGCGGGATGAGGGACTTGACGGCTCTGCTGGCGTTGATGCACGTGGCACAGATCAAGCTTGGCAGAAGCTTCGCTGTCACGATTGCTCCATCAAAGAGAGGACCAAAAAACGGCACCTGGGGAACCCAAAGTAGAAAGATATGCCTCAGAACCACTACAGGAGACTGGTACAGCATTTTGCCACAACCCAGTATGACCACATTATTCCACACACTGAAACTTCCAGTGTGAACTTCCATTCCCCACGTTTGGAAGGGTTTAAATCCAGTTCCCAGTGAACTTCCATTCCCCACGTTTGGAAAGGTTTAAATCCTCTGTAATTGCCCTCAGCAAGCTCTGCATGGATACACATCTCACAGAACATTCAGCTGGGGAAACACGAGCTTGTTACACATAGGAACCAAATCCATCTATGAATTTGCAATTGATATGCCACAGGGAGTAGATATAAAGAGCTGTTTTCTCTCTGGGATCCCAGCACAACACCCTGATTCACTGGGCTGAATCTAACATTGGAAGGAGGTTTTGCAAAGATGTACTTGCTTCAGATAATCCTCCATAAACTCCTTCTATGAACTTCAGGGAAGGGAAAAAGCCTTAAGCTGGACCAAGATGAGGTGCATGGAAGGCAGAGGAGATGTCAGAGAGGGGCACCTTCTCAGGGGCACCACACACAGCTGGGACAGGCACAAACAGGCCCAGCCCAGCATGTCAAGGTGCTCAAACACTGCCCTGTCAGGTTCACCTACAAAGAACCCCCATATGATGCACCCTGGTGACCCAGGGCTCCGCAGATAAAAGCCCAGGTATCAAGAGGTGCTTTCTGAAAGTCAGCGACGTCCGGAACTGCAGACACCTAACAGACCTGGCCTGCCAAACCCAGGAAATTTTGATATTAAAATACATAATAACTTTTAGGATTTGCAAGCATTCAAGCTCATTTCCCTTTCACAAACTCAGAATGAAAAAAAACAACTCCCAAACCAAAGCCCTAAGCAGAAGCCAGCAGAAATTATCAATATTTAAGCTATGGATTTTTTCCATCTGTACAAAGGCTTATCACATAAATAAATACCCTCTATTATTCTTCTGCAACTGCTTGTGGGTGACTGTGACAGTCATTCAATAAATGGACAAAGGGAATAATATAAATCCCCTGCATCTAGGGAATTCCTCTAATTAGAAGTGGCAATGAATTACAGAAGAAATTTGGGTTTAATATAACATCTGCAAATGACAGCTGTCTCTTCACACACTTATTCTGTCATTCCTTTACTCAAAATAAATTATCCATCCCCAAAAAACAGATTAGTGTAAAATGTTTCCATACCGGTTTTGCCTTTGTTTTTTTTTATTTACTGTTGGCATTACTCTTCAGGCAGTTGGAAAGAAAGGGGACAGAGGAAAATCTATGCCACCAAAATAATAATGTTCCAGAGCATCAAGTTTTCCCTTTTCAAGCAATAACATTTCTAAGTGAAATTTTTACTCCATGCTCTGTTTAGAAGTATTGACAACAGGAGAAAAGAATGTAAAACTATAATCTTAAGTACAAATAAGGAGGCTAAGTGCATACTAATATTGAAATTATACCACCAACCAAATACCAAATATGTAAAGTCAGATTAGCAGACGCTACCAGCGCAGGGTAATTCTTTTTGGACAGGTGGGTTTTGCTTACAGGACTTGGTTCCACTGTTTCAGACCACCTGGAATTGGGGAGCGGGGCCGAGTTTCTTATCACAGCACTACAGAATTTATAGATACAAACCATGGACAAGGTGTGTGTACGTTACACACCTTACCTGTGTGTGCACAAGCACACACACATCCCTACATGTGCTCCCCATACGGAGAGAGGAGCTGAGGGTTCTGCAGAGCCCAGCGCGCTCCGAGCAGGGCACAGCCGGACCACGCGCCTGCACGGACACAAAGCTGGGAATTATTCATTCCCGAGCAGATCCAGCGGCCTCGCCGAGGGTCATTAAAGTCAATGGAGCTGCATCTCGTCAGCTTCCATCTGTACAGGGGCTCTGCCCTAGTGAGGGGTCTGGGGGGAGGCCAGCGGAACACACAGGGCACGCTCCCCGCTCGGCACGGCTCCGTGCCCCGGCATTAAACACCCATCCCAGCAAAGCAGGGCTGCGATGGTTACAAAAAACAGCCTGCTTTGACAGGAATCAATTAAAAAGAAGAGGGCAGAGGGAAAGATCCCCTTCTGCGAGTACTCCAAATGTCACCGCAAGTTATCCATGAAGCAAAAATTAATATTCAGCCCACTGCAAACACCTGCTTCGTTCCAATTTCCAACAGAAAAATCATTATTTCTGTTGCCCGCAGTAAAAGTAGGCAAGGTTAAATAAACCTTCCGAGCACAAAGACTTCCCCTGTACAGCGAGCAGCACTAGTTAAAAGAGTGGGGAATGGGTAAATTATTGTACCAAATGGCTGAGAATTAATCTCTGATGACGAGCTGCAATCTAACGAGGCATCTGTGTCCCAGGGAACCCGCAGCATGTCCCTGGCGGTATGTGCAGTGCGGAGCCTGCCTGGCATGCTTTGTCCCCTCTCGCAGGCAGCTTTTCCTCTCATTGTTCCCAATATCCTCGTGCATCTGTGACGCGTGGAATGCATTCACACTAACAGACTTACTATTGTCTTCCCTCCGAAGCTTTGTCAGGCAAAGACTGCAGCACGGTTCCTGATAATTATATTGCTTAATTAATCAAGACAAAAAAAATTTGCAAATCATTGCCCGGTTGCCAAGCAGGGAGATCAAAAATGAAAACAATACAAGCTGAAGCAACATAACAAAAGTAACAGCTATCTGATCAGAAATTCTTCTATAATGAAGCTATTAATGCTAAAGCGGTTAATGTTAACATTGCTCCAGGTGTCTCTACTTGGCTGCAAACAAAAAGGCTAACATTATGGATATAAAAGGCCAAATGTTGCCATGGATTCTGTAACCTGATAGAGAGGACAGCCTTTTCATTCGATTAGGGAATGCAATTTAAATACCAGGGACTGAAGCCAAACAACAGACATTTCTCTCTGCAAGCCTCTTTCATTCACCCTGGGGTCAGTAGCTGGTGAACAAAAGGTCAGCCACACTTGCCCTGGAAATGTCTGGATTAATTTTATTACATTGTAATGGTTTGTACTTTAAATGTAGGGATAACACTAAATTTCCAGTTAGCTCTTATTCTGGCTGCCTGTCGGGTGCTTTTGACTAATATGTAAGATGACACAGCTTTTCTTCGTTGCTCCAGAAAAGTCTCAAGCGTGTTCCTCATGCTAAATTCTCATTTTCCCAATGGAACATTAAAAGCTAAAATGCCCAAAAAGTAAATTGCAGAGCTCAACACCAAATGTAAGAAAAAAACCCACTACAAGAAAATTTTCAAGTTTGAAAAATCTACTGACAAACCACTGGTTGTTAATTTCTAACAGCTCCATCATTCACAACTCAGAAAATATTGTCTACAGCTGGTAAATACGTCATCTAATGAAGGCATTTGCCACAGCTGGTTACTCTCTTGGACAAATATTGTCCCTCATATAAGGGAAACGGTACTCATCACACTGGTTACTTTCACAAAGTGTATTTTATATACATTTTTGTGTCCATAATGTACCAGACAAGCATTTACTGAAGCAGCTTTTTCACACATATGCACAGATGTACATACACACACCCAGGATCTGTTGAAAAACCAAAACAAAACGCCTTTTTTTTTTTAAGAAAAGGTCGCAAATGTGGTGGCAAACAATGATTTAACCAGAAAATACTGAACCTCCAACACATTTTGTTTGATGTCAGAATATCCAATGCCTACATCATCCCACCAAGTCAGGTGAGGAGGATGGTTCCGCACACATGTTAGGTTCTGCACAGCACCACACGTACAACAGTGACCTGACACTGGGGTGATCCGACAGCACATGAGTGTTTTGCTTTCATTGCTTCATGGTGGAAATGCACGACATTTTTAAATATTGTGCTTCCTGCAGTAACTTCTATGGGACGAGAACTCTGATATATTTCTGCAAGCACTGAGCATGACTATAAAATGAATGGGATCACCATTAGTAATTCTAGTTTTAAAGTATGAGGTCATTGCTCAGCTTTTCACCTGAGATGGACAGACTGTATTTGGTATCTGCTGGGAAAAAATAACCCCCAAAACCAAAACCACTGAGCTTTACTCAAGCAGCAGAACTGCTGGTCGCTTGCAAAACACATGACAAACCCGGCAGAGCAGCCAAAACATACCTCTGGTTTCTTCATGATCTCTATGAAAAACATGTGATTCTTCATGGGATAGATGACGATGAGAACATCCCCGAAGTCCGTGGGTATGATGCCCCTGCGGTAGTTGCGGGTGTGCTCAGACCAGACAATGTGAACCTCATCATTTCCCAAGTGACGAAGCTGCAACAGCAAATTGGCTCTTTATTAATCCGAGTGATAACCACGGTTTAGGAGAGGTCATGGCTCACAAATTGAATTACAATGCTCAATAGTAGGAATATTTCATTACAGAAAAAGTTAAAATATTGTTTTTCTCCAGTTGCTCATGAAAGCATCAGCTCAATAATTTGCTTCATTCACAACACATTGTCGTCTGATGGCTTAATTAAGTCATTATCAAACTAGCCATTAGCAGGATATGTAAATGTACATTACCTACAGTGATTTAAGAGGGAAAACTGAATTACTAGAACAAAACATTACCCAACAGAACTTCATATTCCAGCTAAAATAAGGCAGCTGTCACAGAAATATGAAATGCCTTGACTCAGGATGTCAAGAAACTGTCTGTCATGAACCACTATAACTCAATTTATTATCCACAAACATCTCCTCACTGTGTCTGGAGGGGGCTTCTGCTTGAAACGTCAGCAAAATATATGGGCAACGTGAGTTAGAGAAGAATGGGAAATACTGTGGGAGTTAACCTTTTTATTTGGAGCAGAGTTGCAAAAAACATGGCTAAAATTTAAACATGACATAAACAAAATGCATCTGAGAGTCTGTTGTGTGTTTGCTCTGCTACTGGAGGAGCTGGAGGTGATTAACAGATGGCAAAAACTATTTGGCAATCACGTACAAGCCTCACACAATGGTTTCAACTGTAAGCTTTAAAGTTAAAATGTAATCCACATGCAGAATGCCAGCCCAAAGCATAAAGAGAATTTAAGTCCCACTTAAAGCTTAAAAGACACCCCCCACCCCCACAATTTGGTGCTACCCCTGGAACAATGTGCACAACAGACTGAACAAAGAAGCCAAAACGAAGCTCTGCTACTTCACTCCGTGTGGGGGGAGAGAAGAAAGGGAAAAGAAAGTGGTGATTTTCATTGGTAAATAACAACTGAGCAACCCCTACATGCCTTGGATCAGCCCATGTTGTACCAGTGAAACTTCCCTCTTCAGGATTAGGCAGTGCCTTTAGAAGGGAAAAGATTTCACTCCTACATATTGCTGGCAAACTGGACCCCAATCACGAGAGAAATGTGGCAAACCCAACATATTATGAGAATCAAAAAGTTACAACTGTGAACTTGGCTTACAGTTTGTAGCCCACCAAAGCTCAGTTCACAGGACTGAGATTCTCAGTTTATTTTAACATAAATGGAAGATAAAGAGCTGTGTTTTATTTACATCTATGAATAAAAGGTGATTTTAGCTCTGTTTGAAGAAAACATGAGCACTTTTTGTCTTGTGAAAACATGGTAACAGTAACAATACTATTACTAGAGCTTCTTACATGTGCAAAATCAGTAGAAAGTGCTGTTCTCATGGTCACCAAGATTTCTGTGCATTCTCCTGTATATTCTTAATTGCCCAGTAAAAACAAAGCAACGCATGAGCAAAGAATCTCACTGGCAATACCACAGTGCAGACTGACAAGGAAGCAGGAATTTACACCTTGGACAAAATCCTGACCTCACTCTCTGTGATCAGGTGCAGCCAGGTCACCTCCAAAGTGATTAGAAGATGCCAAGCTCAGTCTTCAAAACCCCCAAAACCCTTCTGGCAGCCAGACTTTGTGCACAGCAGGTTCCAGGTGCTGGGGATGTGGGTGCCTGGCCAGGCTGTCCCTGGGAGCAGGAAGGGCCCAGCCCTCACCAGCTGAGCTCAGGGCAGCCCCCGCCAAGGATTTGTGAGCAGTGCCCACAGTTTGTCACGCTGAGTCCAACCTAACCTGATACCAGAGCAAGCCCAGTTGCAGAGGCAACCCAACTCAGCTCCTCTGAAGAAAAGGCTCTGTACTGCCTTGCCTCCCATGGCTTTTGGGGTGAGAAACAGCACATACTGCTATAAAAACAAACTATGTCCAAATACTGCTTAAGGGACCCTTTTCAAAATCCCAGGGAACAGTACAGATAATAAACACTTTTCATACTGCAGACTCCCAAGCCCCTTTGTACTGACATCACACCCTAAAAGAACAGAATTCAGTGAAGAGGGAGAAGTCAGCTGGACTGGCGCTCGCTGTGCTCGTGTGAGACGGGGAGTGATGGCTGTGAGCTCAAACCCTTAACACACCCTGTGCTCATAATCCCACCTCTGCTGCGATCCCCACTGCACGCCAGCGACTCACTGCAGAGCTGGAGTTACCGCCCTTGTTTTGAAGTCACACATCCTTAAGGTGTCACACTTACTAGGTATAATGTTACAAAGAAAAAATTGGTACTAATCTAAAACATTTGTTATCGAAAGATAATTTCACTGATAAAAAGCCATTATAATAATCTTATCAGGGACAATAAACCAGCTATTTTCCTGTGTTGTTTATTCAAAACAGCAGCTGTGGGGCAGAGTCAGTGCCATGAGGGACTTGTGCTGAAAGGTCCAAAGCCCCACAGCTGACACATGTGGAGCCAGAGCTCCAGGCTGTGCTCTCCACACGGTTTAGGAGTAGGGATTAAAGGAAAAGAATACATTAAAAAATCCAAGGAAAATCAGAGAGCTGTTAAAAAGCAGAGCCCAAGAGCAGACCAGCTCGGAGCTGTCCAGTTTGGTGCTGACTGGGGCGGTCGCTGAGGAGGTGGCAGCTGTGCCTCCTCCCGGGCGCACTGGCAGCTTACGGATCTCCGGCCTGCCCAGGGAGGCAGTTTGGCCGACACGGGTGTGACAGACATGCTCTGGGCTGCAGGTGCTTGGGCACGGCCACACACGGGCCGGGGGTCGGTCACCTGCCGTCCCTGGGCTCTGCCACGCGCGGCCGGCAGCGCTCCAGGCTCCCCACACGCCTGGTGGTGCCCACGGCACTGACACTGGTCACGGTGCACACCTCGGCCTGACCTCCTTTCCCTGCTAATTGCATTACACAGCCAGCTGGCTCCAGAGAGGAGTCGTCTGTTTGACTGAAGAATTCCTGCTTTTGGGGAGGCATGGCTGTTACTTTTGCTAAGTAACAGTGGGGCCTGACATCCCCATTGTCTGCCTGACAGTGTGCCCATCCTAAAATCTAAGTTTTATTTGTAAATTAACCAAGAAACTTCCTGCCAGAGCAGGGCTGCCTGGAGACTGATAATGTGTGCCTTTCATTCCCTTTCACTCTCACTGTATCACTGCCAATTTGTTTTTCTGCTGCTCGCCAGCCCGAGGCCATAAAAGCCTTGTAAGACATAAGTGCAATTATAGTCCTGGAGTCAAATGAATTGGACAAATCCAATAGCACAGCTCTGTCCCCACTCTGCAAACCCCTACAGCAGTCAGATTAGCTGCTAAAAATCTAATCTAGCCCCAACTAACAAATTTCTGCAGCGAAGGAGCAAGAGTTCACTATGGGGTTGCAACCAGATTTCTGAATTGAAAAAGTTCTGCTCTGACAATGGAGAAGATGGAATAAATCACTGAGAAATTCTGCAGCACATCTTTAAACCATTAAGCACAATTTGGGCAGAAAAAAGACAGGGACAGGAGGATGCCATTCCTGGGATTGATTTTCACTCTTGCCACATGACAGCCAGATAAAGTTTGGAACCAATGATGCTGAACCCTGCAGCAGCAAAAGAGATCAGCTGAATTTTGTTTACTCCACTAGAAGAGATTTCCGTCAGGGCCAAGACTTATTTGGAGAGGGCTTTTTCTTTCATTTTTTCCTTTCTCCCTGAATTAGCAATATAATATGTCAGCATATATCTCAAATAAAGAAATACAAACTGCAAATGACAACTCTACTGCACAAAAATAAGGGGCCAAGTTCATCTTCAGAGAAGGTGGACGTATTCTTGGGAATTTATACTAGAAATAAATTTATCCTCACTTTCAGTAAAGAACCACAATAACATACTTAAGTAAAATTACTGCATCTGCTTAATTCCCAAAGCCACCAGAGTGTATGGGGCTGCTGCAGGACTCCCCAGGCCAGCAGGTGGTCAGTCCTTCTGTTCAGCCCAGAGCGCACGAGCCAAGCGCACTGACAGGACTGGAGCCTTTCTGTTGGTCTGACGTAACACAAGCAAAGAAACCACAAAAATCACAAACATTTCAGAGGTAAGGGGGGCCTTAGATCCCAGACAGCATCTGATGGGAGGAAGGGGAGGGCAAGAGAAAAGAAGTTGTGGCCCTCATTTCATCCTGACTGGCAACGTGATAAAATTTCCTCCCTCTCAGTAACACTGTCCTGTATCACCAGACATGGTTCTGTCACAGGAGCAGGAACTGAATGCCATGGGAATCTGCATTCCCTTTCCCACACCGCTATGAAAAAAAAGCATTAAAGGCAAGGAGTAATAAATATAAAATAATCTTTTTAACCTGGAGATTCCATCCCAACAATCTGAGGGGTAAGGACCTATGCCCAGCCTGCACCGACCACTCAGTGAGCAGCAAGTGGAAGTCCTAAAACCCTTGTGAGGATCAGGAGAGTTGCCATGACCTCAAAAGCAAGGCTGCATTTGATCCCAACTCTGTTAATCAGGAATTGCGGAATTCCCCAACGCAGGTGAGGGAAATAAATACACGTCCCTGTTGTTTCAGAGCATGGCACAGTCAGGCCCATGGATCTTCCTAAGCACACACCAGCTGTGCTTTGCATGTGCAGAAAAAACCACCACAATCAACACGACTGTTGTGGCCTGAGGAGTTTTGTTGCCAGAGCATCACTGCACCTGCCTTTGTGTATTTCAGGACTGGGGCACCACAGCAAGAGCTCACAGGCAGAATTCCAAGACATTAGCACTTTTTGGGTGATAGGAGCTCTTGCAGAATCACAGAATCATGGAGTAGTTTGGGTTCCGTTTGGGTAGTCATGCTCAAATGCAGGCTGGTTCATCCATCAGCATTCCAAAGCATTAGAGAACTGTCAGTCTTCCAGAAACTTCGCAGTGCTTCTGAAATGCACCTTTACTCCACTTGCAGCTGCAGTTCTGTACAATCTGTTAACAGTCTGTGCTAATCTGCACACAGTTACATGTTTGCTCACAACAGAGATGTTACCAACCGAATGAAACCTTTGTGTGCAGAAACAGGGATCCATGTTAAAAAGCCCTCTGGAAGTCATCTGGACTGAGATGCTGCTCGCAGCTCCTGAGGTCCATGAGCTTGTTCAGAACTTTGTCCTCTGCAGGAACACACAGTTTGATCCCTGCAGGGTTCCACTGCTATAGCAGATTTCAGGATTTTTAAAACAGTCTTAGAGCAATTCCATTGTGGTATTTTCTGTGGATAGTATGTGCTGGAGCTGGCCTGGTTTCCTGGCATTGCAAGACTTGGAGACTGGCAGCTACCAAACGCTTTTGCTTTTTGTTTCTCACAAAGAAGGAATTCTCTTAGAGCAAACATAGGCAAGACAATTAAATGGAAAAACTAGAGATTCTCAATGCCTATGATAACCCCTAACATGTGTGGGAATCAGGAGAATTAGTAAAACAGACTGCAGTTAAACCCCAATTTTCCCTGTGTCGTAGCTCCATCACTGCGCTCTCTCCTCTATCAGGTGATTTATTACTCAATAGCCAGACTATATCCCAGTGTCTTTTCTAGGCTTCCACAAAACCCAGGAGCTAGGGCTTACAGGGGAAGATTAGACTAAAAAGACAATTTCTGTAGGAAAAGTAAGTCTTGGAAAGACATGGCAGCAATTCTCAGACATGGATAAGTCTGCTGCAAAATAATCTGCCCTCCATATCCATGTGGAACAGGGTAGAATCAATGGGCTTAAACTGAAGCAAAGTAGGTGCTGCAAGAGATTTTGTCATGGTACAAGAAGTGGAACATGGAAATATGTTGCCTAGGGAAACCGTAAATCATTCATCACTGGAGTTTTGAACTAGCAGCTGGACAAATACTGGTCAGGAACAATAGAAACAGAGATAGTCCTACCCTGGTAAAGTCACAGATTCTGCAGCCCCCTACTAGCTACCACTGCCCTACTTCTCCATCCTGAAGAACTCAGATTACATGTTTTTCCATAGCCACATAAATCCGCTGATATGAAGAGCTGCATACAGAAACATGTCATTTTGCTGACTTTTTATTTTAATGACAGATATCCCAATAAAAAAAGAAAAGATCTGGTTTTACTATGAAATGCTGGGCAATTTTTCAGGATCAGTAAGCAGAAATTCCACCTTTATATTTCAAGGAAAGCGCATGTGATTCTGCAAGCAACTGGACACTAAACAGAGTCAAGCAGTGACACATTTATAGCCCCAGTTTCAGAGCACAGCAGTATCCCTGGGTGGGCTGGATGGCCTCAGCAGCATTACTGACGCACGTTAACCTCTGCAGGACAAGTTGCCAATCCTAATTGAAAAGGCAGAGATTTGGCATGCCCCTAAAATCTTCTTTGACTCTAAGCAGCAGCTGGCAAGCACCATAATCTCAAATCACTCCGTGTTAAGAAAGACAAAGATTAAATACTGATACCAACAGAATTTTGGGCTGGGTTCTGCCTGACTTTGAAGCACAGGCTACTTGTCAGAACTGTGCTTAAGTAGACACTGGCTTTAGCTATCAGCTGTGGCTGCCTTGGGTCCTGAGCTTGTCACCTCCCTTTTGCTTCACTGTTCCGTGTGGGATGATTCATCTGGAATGTCTTATTGAGCTGCATTTGGTTGTTTTGTTCTACCAACCTGCAACAGCTTTGGCAGACAGCGTACAAATGAAATTATTGCTAATATTATTATTCATGGTGGTATTTGAGGCTACCATGGAAATGTTAACTGTGTTTCAGAACCCAGAATTTAGATGCCATTTAATTCAGATAATCCAGCTGCAGAGCACCATGTGCCACAGCAAAGATGAGCTGCCAGGGCCAGTTAGCCCAAGCTGCTTTCAGTTCGAACTTTCGTTTAAGCACTTGAAGAGTGTGAAATACACTGCAAATTCTTTACCTTTTTGGTCAGCGAGTCATCCGAATCCGACGGCATTCTTGTGGACACATGGAAAATGATTTCCACGGTCGAGGTAGCATAGTAGGGAGCGGTCTGTCCCGTGCTGCCGTTGCGCTGCAGGCCGCCCATAAAGCCCCCGTGCGTGGAAAGATCCACCTGAGGGATTCAAAGTCAGGATTAGAGCAAATCGGAACATTGATGAAAAATCAGTATTTATTTCTACATCAAGACTTGGTGAATTAACCATTCCAGGACTCTGCTGGAGTCCTAGAGAAGTCTTCCTCCAGTGCTTTGCAATCTTTCTCTTAGGTCGGTCTTCCCCATTCCTGTATTGGACATTCCCTAAAAGCAAATGTCTCTTAACCAGGTCCTGAGCCAGTACCTACCTGGTGATTCTACCTTCCTCCAGCAAACAGCAAGGAAGCAACAGCATTCTGCCACACACTGCTGCTCCAAGGGCTCTGTGGGGCTCAGAGCTCCAGTGCCAGAAGCCCCCCAAAAGGCAGAGAGAACAGAAAGAACCAGAAAAACTGTCAAAGAAACTAAGGATTTGTACAGAAAGAAAAACCTTAAAAAGAAATTATTCCAGAAGCTTATTCAGAAAAAAATGCTGCTCTGAAGTCCAGCCTGAGTCCAAAGGATTGTCTGTTTTCCCAATGGCACCAGGTGGGCCTTGTGGCACTTTGATCCTTAAATGTGACAGCAGCTACTCTGTATTTCCCAAACCCATAATTTTTTGTGGCATTTAGATTACGGCACACCATTTTGACACTGCAAATTAAACCCAAAAGCTTAATGAAGAAGCTCCTGTGGTGCGTGCTCTGACCATACCAAGAGTTAAAAGCAGCTAAATGAGTATCAGTGAAATTTACCTTTTCTTTTTTTTTTTAATGAGAATTAAAAACCATGCAGTGACATCAGCAACATGTTAAGTTTGCCTACTTTTACAGCTATTACCTCCCAGCCCAGTCCAGCAACAAAATCTTCATATGCCTGGCTTCCCCTTGTGTTGGCCAGGATGGAGCACTTGTCCTCCTGTCCCTCAGCAATGTAGAACACGGCGATCTTGTGAGTTTCACGGCTGCAACGGGACACAAAAGAAATCCAAGTTAAAGAAGTTTCAGCTCAAAAATATTCTTTAAATCCCTTGCACTCCAAAGGTACAAGCAGGTGCCCACGTTTAACTCTGTATGTCCCTTTCACACACAAGTACATTGCTCACTTTCAGCTGCATTAACAGGTTTTCCCCCATTTTTTCCCCCAAGACCTCACTGCAGACACACCACAGCCACGAGAGCAGAGCCAAGGCTGGTCTTTCTGTGCATCAGCCACAGCACTGGTGACCAAGTTCCAATTATAGGGTTAATGACTCAGAACTGTGCAGCTTTGCCACCAACAGCGAGGTGGCACAGGTGTTAATGGGAGCATAATTTGACCTACAGAATTTTAATTACAGGGTGATGACATACAAGGAGGAAGAAACATTGCTGACTCTCAGGTCCTGGGCTGAGTTTTACAAGGCTGACAGAGGCAGTTGGCTTCTTTGAAAACAACTGAAGTGGATTTGATATGAGAACTGTTGGGTTTAGATACAAGAAACTTGGAACTCTGCAATGCTGCAGACGTTTTTCAAATAGCTCTATGTCCAGTAATGCAAAATAAAACATAGCATTCAGAACTCCATTCTGCCACTTCCTGACTGGGGAGTAGTTCTGGGGAGATCACCCCTCTAAGAACTGCTCCTGACACAGGGATCACCCTGCAGGAAAGGGTCCTTTGTCAGCTGAACCAAGGTCACAAACGATTTGTGAACTTCCCTCCGCTCTCAGCTAAAGCAAACTGGAAATAGGTTGCTGTGTCTTATTTTTTGCTACTGATTTGGAACTCGCTATACACAGTGCCAGTGCAGACAACTCCAGAACTCTGGAGAAAGAAACAATATTTGTATGGCTGGCACAGGCAGTGGGAATGAAGCTTTGGTTTTGGAGACTCACTCGTTCTTCCTTGGGAAACAAGAACCTTATCAATGGTGTGCCCAGCACACATCACCTACCACTGGCGAGAATCCAGATTTTTCAGTTCTCGCAGCAATTTTGAATTTTTCTTCAGCAAATGAAAGCTTTTTCTAAAACAAAATAAAAAAAGGTTTGAAGGCAAATGCAACACCATAAAGACACAGTATTCTGTCATCCAAATACCTAAGTGAAGTGACTCCAATTAGCATGATAAGATTTAAAAAAATTATTATTATATACAATCTATGGACAGCTATTTAAAATAATCACTGAAGTTCAAAACTATGCTCTGACTACCCCCCAGCTGTATAATTCTTGCTTTCTTAAGTGTACACATTTGGGGGTAAGAAGTTAGAAGAGTGAAAGTACTGTAAACACGTTCTGAATCCTGCCTCCCTACCTTCTATCCCAGGAGTTCATTCCCAAGTCGTTCAGCAACAGCCGACAGAAATAAAAAGAGGCTTGAGGCTCAGCAGGACGTGGTGGTTCTTGACAGGCCACCTTCATGCTGCAGTCCGAGCTGCATTTCAGGATGAACTCCCTTTCCTGGGCGCTCTGCCTCATCAGGGCTTCCATGATGGCCCGCTCCTGGTCGGAGCTCATCCCACAGGGCGGCGGCGACGGCTCGTTCAGCTTGCGCTGGGGGTGTAGAAGGCACTCAGGGCTGGTGGTACCAATCTTCTCCAGCAACTGGTCGAGAGCATCTTCTCCTTCTTCCACCTGAGAAGTGTCATTCAGGGAAGCGAAGGGGTGCTCCGGGTTGCTGGACATCACAAAGGTGTTGGTCGTGCTCCGCTGCGGAAGGCAGCCCTCCAAAGGTCCGTAGAGAATTCGGCCATCCCAAGAGTACTTCCCTGAGATATCTCTGACAATCACCCTGACATCTGAGGGGGCTGCTGCTGGCTCAGCACCCGCCCTCTTCTCTGCAGGGATTTGGAGGTAAGATATGAGAGTGCTGTCATTAAACACAAAGAGCTGGAGGTTGGGACTCCGGAAGACTTCCGAGGACAGCTCAGAGGACTCCACATAGGAATTGTCG
This sequence comes from Sclerurus mexicanus, assembly GCA_013396755.1. Lineage (NCBI taxonomy): Eukaryota > Metazoa > Chordata > Aves > Passeriformes > Furnariidae > Sclerurus > Sclerurus mexicanus. The sequence continues at coordinate 157,713 of VWZF01005765.1, read as the reverse complement.
TGGTTCTCACTAAGGAGACTGTGGAGAATGGCAGGGCCTCCACTGAGCGGGTAGTGGCTCAGGTGATTCACCAGGTGAGTCATCACCATCCGTGCAGTCAGAGGTATCAATTCTAAATTCCTCCTCCTCTTCTCTGAAACCATTAGTGAAAAGATAATGGATCAGTAAGAGCAGCACGAGGCCATTCAAAAAGGGCAGCTGTGGATTTTTGTCACATTGCAGCTGCTTGCCTTGCCTTCCCGACTCTTCCTGTTCAAGGAACTATCTACAACAGCTTTCCAAGGAATTCTACCTGTCCCACAGTTTTATTTTATTTTACCACATCCCCACAGCCATCAGGGCACAAAAGCTAAGGTAAACCAGAGATGCCACTGCAAATCAATGCTCCTCCATTCCTGGCAGCACAGAGGGAAAGTCTGTTATGTGAGGCTAGGAGAGACTTCCTGAATCCCCAGATGTTCCCCTCAGCACAGGCAAATACATCAGTTATTTCACAAAGTGACTGTGCTCAGAGCTACGCTGTGCCTCCACTTCTCCTATGGGAATGTTACTCCTCTTAGAGCCAGAAACCTCCTAATTTCTAGTTTTCATTCATATTCAGTTTAAAACCATTTTTCTTTAATGTATTCTTCTTTCCCTAGTATTTACACCTTCTAAACGTAAATTTTTTAAAGGAGCAGCATCAGCAACAAACTCACACATCCTATCACAGAGGCAAACTGGAATTCATCCCAAAAGAGCTCTGCCCAATTTCCAAGGAACAGTTACTAAGAAGCACATTTTCAAGGCAGAGATGTAACCTGGAACACTGTTTCCCAGCTGCTGCACACACCTGCTGCTCAGGGCCATGCTCTGTGAGCTCTCTTACCCTCAGCAACAGTGAGTAGGTTGCCCAAATCTGTAGAGGAGGGGCACTGGGCTGGCTCCGAGCTCCTGACGTTCCCCAGTGGCAAAAACGGGTCGTAGTCATAGGAGGAGAGGTCGGCCAGACTCAGCACGTAGTGGCTTTGCTGCGTGTACGTGCTCGAGCCGTTCACACAGCAGTGCAGGACCTGCCAGGGGACAGTGGGACACTGCAGCAGAAGCAAAGCCCACAGGACACTCCCCAACACACCCAGTGAGCAGTGCCCCTCCTTAATTCTGACTTTGTGAAAACCAGGACATGCTACAAAAAACATCTATGGTAAGACACAGCATTTTTAAATTAGCACCAGCCATCTGCACTGATTCTACACTTTAACAGCTCATTTCAGGACCTGTTTTTCATTTCAGGACCTGTTTTGTATTTTAACAACCCACTTCAAAAATTTCTGCAAAGATTATCTTCCCTGGCTTGTTATTTTAAGTATTTTACCTTGCTCTTCACCATCACCTGTCTGTTCTACATCTCTAATCTTATCTTCTTAACATTTTGCATTTGTAACTTCTCACCTGTATGGCTTCTGCCCACACTACAAAAACTCATGATTTTCTAAAGCTTGCCAAAACTGCTTCTGTGCCTACCAGGGTGTGTGAAAGGAATCTTGAAACATCCAGACACAGTACATGACATTCCTTCCCATACTCACTCTATAAATGTAGTCCAATAAAGGAGCTCTGGATGTATGTTGATCTTCCACAGCACCAGCAGATACAGGCTCCAGCAGCATCTTCATGGGCAGTGCCATGCACCAATCCAGCAGGCAAAGCAGGAGTGAAACTATGAACTGGACAAGAACATGGAACATGGTATTTAGGTGCATTCTGTTCAAATCACCCAAACTTAAAGGTATGGGTTGAAAAGTTTAAAACACAACTCTGGCTCAAAGTGTCTTTACTTAAAAACCACCCCGAACAGCACAAAGAAAGCAGACAGCTCATGTCAGTGACCCACCTTTTTATCTGCTTCCACAGAGGAGTATTCAGCACTCGGCAAAAGAAATGCAATGGTGGCCACAAGGATCTACAGCCAAACAAAGGTCAGAAAGGCATTTAAACTTCTTACACTATAAGGACAGAGCGCAGGGTATGGAAAAGGCTCAGTTCTCTTAGGAGCATCCAACTGCCCAATGTCCACGTGAAACACAAAAGATTCTACCAAGCATTTTGGAAGCAAGTCACTACAAATATGGGACATACACTGGTTTTGGCACTGCAGCAATATCCCTAACAATAACTGCAGGAGAAAGGAGGAGTTAACGAATCACAGCAGTTCAAGGAGGAATTAAACCAACTTTGCCTATGATTTTCATGCAAAAATTTTAAAGAGTCTGACGTACCTCAGTGATTTTCCGGCAGAGGGAGGATTCGTACTCCTGAAGCTTTTGCCAGTAAGACACCAGCAGCTGAAGGACATCACAGGCTACCTGAGCTACCACCTTATTGGGAAACTGAAAGAAAAAAGGTGACGAAAAGCCAAATAAAATACCCAGATACAATATAATGCATTCAGCTATTTTACCTTTTAAAGTATTTTGCACGTACACAAACAACGTTTGCATACAAACAAATGTTAATGCTGGAAAATCACACTGTCAGCATTAGTAAGCAGCAGGTTCTACACTTCTGTGTGACCTTAACTCAGTTTGCTGGGGAAAAGGTCTTGAGGTACACAAGCACACACTATTTTTGCAAATATTCTGCACGTGTGTATAGCACACCACACCTGCAGACTCTGTGCTCCAGACCAGCATCAGCTATTTAAAAAGTGAAAATGCCTTTTCTTACACAATGCTTATTGATTAGGGCCCACCATAGCAATACCTTCAGTGTCACACCTATGACATTGATGGCCTTCTTCACGTGGGGATGGTTTGTGCACTGCGTGAGCTCCTCACATATCCAGACTCCCAGGCCACAGATGGCTATGCACCTTTGGTGAAAGAAAGAGTGCTTTTGTCACAAGTTTTAGAAAAATATTTAAGAGGAAATAAATAAAAAAGAATAACAAGAAAAAAAGCACAAATATCTCTTTTCTCTCTCACACAACGGGCCAGCACCTTCATGGCACAGAGTGGGGCTCAGCTTCACAGGAGCAAACCACAAGGCAGGAGCAACAACTCAGCTGGACAAACACCAAAAACAAGCAGCAAGAAAGACTTTCCAACCCAAGGACTTGATAATCTTAAAGGCCATTTCCAACCTAAACAATTCTATGATTTTCCCATTTCTTTTACTCAGTATTTTACCTTGCAGCTTCACTTGGCTCCTCTGCAGCATTCTTCAATAAAATATTTATGAGGCAATACTAAAATAACAAAATAAATTAGAATAAGCATCTTTCTCATACATCTATTTTAAAGTTAATTTTGACATAGTTGCAAGTGAAGTCACTTTAATTCTCAGTCTATTCTTAAAGCATCTTTACCTCACGCCAATTGTATTTTGTCAAGGGAGAAATCCTGATTACAACTCAAATACACAGGCCCTTGGGGACAAATTGAATCAACCTACAACTCCTGTACACCCAGCAAGATAGATATCAATCCATATTCAGAGTTGAGGGGTATTTACAAACAATGAGTGGCAGTCACGTCATACAAACTGCAGTGTTTATGTTCTAAGCAAAACACATTATGAAAAATTTGGTGTTATTTTTTAGTACAGAAAAGGTACTTCTAAAACTGAGATAGTTCTAACACACTTCCAGTGACTCTCCTAGGCACGACAATGAAAGCAAGAATGGGCAAAGGGATTCCTGCATTCCTCTGGTTCTACCTGCTCAGGCCGTGTGAGGAATTCAGACATTCCTCCCCAGCTAGCCCTAATTTTGAGCAGTGGATCACCGTGGTGCCACAAGTTTATCAAAAGCAACAGAGGTTTGTGTGAGGGCAACCATCTGGGCAGGTCTCACCTGCAAGTGATGTGCCTTGTCACCTTTGCTGTGTCTTTGGGGAGGAGGGGTGGGATTTTTTTCCTCTACAAGACTGTTGTTGTGAAGGTCATTAAATTACAAAGCTTTCCATGCCACAAAGCAATTCATGTCTCAAGGTGTCCCACTGGAATTAATTCTCAGGGAAAACACACTCCCACAAGATTATGGTTCCAACAGAGGAATCTCCGTAATATATTACTGAAATAGCAATAAGACAAAAAAATCTCTCCCCTTACACACCTCTCATATCTCTTACAGGATGAGCTAATGAACATTTTAGATACCACCTACACCATTTAATGAATTGGCCTGACAGGCATCTGGCTAGAAAACATGGCATTTGATCACAGCCAGCTCACTCTTCTTGAAAAACCAAACTGGAATTTGCAGTACCTAAGCTTTGTTAACTTCATGGCACATGTTAAGCAAAGGACTGCCCATCAAACAAGCACATGTAATGTGCAGTTGTGGGGTTTGAGGAGAAGTAGGGGTTCATTTTTTAACTAAAAACACACAGTAAGATTAAGTAACTGAATAATAAAAAAAGGATAGGTTACCTAAGGATTTACAGTGAAATGGGGCTTTACCTTCACATCTGCAGTTCCTGTGCTGATCTCTCCGGCTTCTGAAACAGGCCCCGACCGTGGGATTTCTTGGTAGGTATTTGGAAAGCACACAAGAGCACCAAGGATGGTGTGAGCTTCAGAACGGGGAGCCTAACGAGGGGCAAGTAAAGAGAAACATTCATGAGACAAACCTTCACACATGAAGATGCCATCAGCTCTGAGGCCAGTGTGCTGGATTCACAAAGCAGTCCCAGGAAACATGTCCCAGGAGCTTTTTCTTTACAACTCCAGCAAAAGCTGTATTAAAGCAGTGACTAACACACACCTTCCTGCCGCTGTGCTGCTCTGCTCTCTCTGTAAGGCTGAGCTGCTCCTCCAGCACCTGGCCCCGCTCCTGAGCACATTCTACATCTTTAATACTTCCTCTGTCATTACCCAATACAACAATCAGCCATTTGGTGTCAGCTGAAAGTACAGAACCACCTAAAGAAAAGCGAAGTTGAGAGGCTGAAGCACTAATCCAGCACTGCTATGATGTGATCTTGTGACACAGAGAGTGCACAATGCACTAACTGCATAGATGATACCAGTGTGTAGAGAGATCCCTACTTCAATAAAACCATCAAAAGCACTGTGGCACAAACTAGAAACACATTAACGAGGACACAAAGTGGAAAATACAACATACCCAGTCTCATGCTTGTAGGAGAAATGGAAGGTGATGTTTTCGTTTGTTTTTTCCACGGAAAGTTGAGTGTTCATTTTTTATTAGCACTTTAAGCTTTGGATCAATGATCAGGCTGATCAAACTCTTTGAGGGCCGATGGAAAAAGCATGGCTGGGCTCACCATTCCAGCTCTGCTGAAACAGGAGAGGGCTGTGGCCCTGTGCAGGGCCACCCACTCAGCCACACAAATGTCAAGAGCAGTAGCAAAAGCCCTGGGCCAAAACAGACAGAACGGTCTCCTCTGAGCTGGTGATTCACGTGCAACAAAGCTGTCCTCTTTTTCCCAGGACTACCAGACCTTTACCCTTATTTTTGCAACCTGCCATTGATTTGCTATTTTACTTGTCCTTCAATAATTTAATCATTCAGAGCCACATTTCTATCAGCGTTGACATTTAGTCAGGAATCCTGCATTACCCAAAGAGTTCCCTATTTTCAATGTTTGCTCACTGAAATAAAGCTGAGGAGGTTACGAAGCCCCAGTGCTGCTCCGAGCGCGCGGCAACACCAGCCAGGAGAGGGTTCCTCACGCCTTGGCCTTTTGATGAAACACCTTTGCAAGAGCAGTGTGTGGCCCTGTCCCACAATTTCCCACCCCAGCTGCCGTGGTATCCGCCCCAAGAGCCCGTTCGTGCGGCAGTAATAAGGCAGCAGCTCCTGCTGGAGCTCGTTAGCCGGTGCGTCCCCAGGGCTCACCTCCAGCGTGTCCGCGCGCAGGACCCGCGCCGCCGCCGCGATGAAGTCTCCGATCAGCATCGTGAACCCAGGTAAGCCCAGGAAGAAAAACCAAGGTGGGCAGTGCTTTATGACGGTGTTTAGGATATCCTGCAAGAGAAGTTACCTGTGTGACAAGAAATAAGCAAAAAAAAAAAACAAAAACAAAAACCCCAAACCATCAACCACAAAAAGAGCCCAAAAGCAAAAGGGAGAGTTTGAGAAGATTTAACTTTGAGGTTCACCAGTCCCACACTAAATTCACAGAGTACCATGGCACTGTGTGTTCTCACATAACCACCACCTTCTGCTCCAGATGCACAGAGTGGAAAAGTACATTTGGTATTTTGGTTAAGATTTGTACTCTTAAATTCCTCTTAAAAACCCAAACCACACACTCATGTCTCTCTGTGCCTAAGCACAACCATTCTCTTAAATAAGATTTTGGATTCAAAACATCCAAAACTTTAACGGATTTAAGATGAGGCATTGCAACACTCCAAAAGAATGAGTTCCTAAATCGCTTCACTCAAAATGCTGTGCCACCAGAACAAGAGCTGACCCCAACACCTGCTCCCTGTGCCCTGAAGGAACAGACCAGCACTTCCAGCTCTGCTCGTCATCACCCTGTGACACACAGCACTGCCCAGATAAGCATTTCAACCCTAATCCTTCCACATTTCAAGTCCTCACAGTCTCTCCAAATCAGAGCAAAGTTCCTGTATCTGAGTTAAGATTTCCTTCCTGCAAGCTTTCAGCAGGTTTAAAAAATTAGGCATAAATCTACATAATCCTTACCTGCAACATTGTATTTGCTGAAAAGTTAGATCAAGCTATTTCTATACTGAGTAGAAAATTGGTTTTCACTCCATAAAATTCTGAAGGAAAGCTGCAAAGGAAAATGCTTTTCCATGTCTATCCTTACTGGTTTTATGATGTGTTAAAGAAGGTCTGAACCTAAGAGTCCCAGAATGTGTTCACATGCTCAATTTCTACAGCAGAAGCTGAAGCTGACAAACCCAATTTTCTCTAAATGGAGAGATGCTTTAACATCACCACTATTTTCATCAAAGCCCTGCCAAACACCTGCACATCCCCTATTTAGTTTTCCGCTATGTGTTTTCAACACCAACATCTGATGAAGTAACTGCTTTATATTTTAAATAAATAGTATTAGTTTTAAATGTAATAGCAGATAATGCTTTCGCTTTCCTGAATAAGCTAAAATGCCACTCGAGTTAATGTTTAAACTAGTTTTAATCACTTCCTTTGATACCTTTTCAGTCAATATGGGTCAATGCAAACATTGAGAACGCAGAGCAGATGGATGCAGCAGCTCATAAAGCCAGTGGTAAACTCACAGTCGGAGCAGAACAAAGGACCCACCTTTTTACAATTAAGGGGCTGGTCGGCACAACCACACCTGTCCAACAGGGCCAGGTACAGCGCGGGGCTGTCCCTAATCAGGGGCAGCAGATGGGAGCACGTGTCTGGTGACATGTGCCACGATAAAGGAGCCCTGGCCGTGGAGAGAACAGCGGCGGAAGCACAGGGACCTGCTCCCAACAACTGCATTAACTCCTGCCCTCACCCCATCTGTTACACAGAGTAACAATCGGAGCCTCTGGACTCTGGTCCCTGGACGCAACACTTCCAATATGAGGAGAAAGGCAGAATCACACAACTGTTCCTTTACTGTATGAATGCTGAGACAACACACACATTCCAAAAGGCTGGAGGAATGGAAGAGTCGCTGTTATGAGATATACTACTGATACTAAAAAAAGAGAAAAAATCATTTTCCATAGTAAGAAACCTTTGAAAAGCTACTGAACCAATCTTCAGTTTTGCTCTGAATTCCCAGCGTAGGCTCTATGCTGTGATACACACACAGAGCTGCTCAGAGGCACCCACTGACCCCAGGGCCTGGACAGACCCGCCCCGGGAGGCTGTTCCCACTGCCGTGGCTCATCTCAGGCATTTCGGTGTTCACCTGGGATGGTCCGAGTGACTTCACTTAAACTAAGACAAGGTAAAATATATTCTGGCTATGGAATTGTCCTCCTGCTTGATGTGACTGCACAGAGGATGGACAGAGCCACCCCAGGACGGAGCTCACAGGTAATCCTGCCAGGTTTTCTCCCCTTTCCCAATCTGCACACTTCCCTACACAGCCCAGCTCACAATAAAACAGGATTTCAGGCAGTAATTCAGTAGCTTTGGGAGCTTATCAGCAAAGTAAGGCTTGTGAGAGCGCGAGGGAACGAGAACATCTGTGCTATCAGTGATACTGCAAAATCAGGTAACTCAAACAGAGCGGAGTCGCTTCCTTCCCTCCCTCCCGAGCACGGGTCTGGAAATGTAAACTCTGGGCAGCAGCTCCAGCCTAGTCAATGAATCACTTTAATTGAATGCTATGTACACAGCAACTGGAAAACACAAGCCATAAGAAAAACATATGGTGATGGCCGTGGAAATTGGTTTACTCATTCTGCACAGTGTTGTTTCTTTACTTCTTTCATAATTGACCTTTAGAACGATAAATGTGTAAAATCATTTTGGTTTATTATGGCTCCAAACCTTTCAGCAATTACACAAAATGAAAATTTAAAAGGAAGTATTCATTCTGGAAGCATTTCCATTGTTTACATAATTGCACAGCTATAATTTAGTGTTCATGTTGTTAAAGAAAAGTGAAAAAAAGGACCATTATGGACTATTTCAATTCAAAATGATGCTCTGTAGTGTTAAAGCTGGGGAGGAGGGGAGAGGAAGGGGCAAGCACATGCGTGTCCTTCTCAAATGCATTAACCCTATAAATGGCATCATATTTCAGTATAGGTTAATCTAGTAATCCAAATTATAAGGTCATAAACATCCACTGAGTAAGCAAAATAAATTTATGCAAGTTCACTGAAAGGTCAATTGCAAAAATATTCTTCACCTAATTTTTTTCAAGCTTTTGCAGATTACAGGTGTAACCAAATAGCCTGCCAGCTGCCTTCCTCACGTTTCCAATTGTCCCTCAACAGGAACAACATGGATTTTTCACTGAAAGTTCACTCTGTTCCTCACTGAGAGACACCTCATTAGCAGCTGAGATTTACAGCACGGGAAAGATTATTAATTTACACAAGACTTAAGTGGTAAATCCTTCCTTTTCCTTTTCTTACTTTAAAGGAACAAACACTTCCATTTATTTACTCCCAGTATTCCTACCTACCACTACATTTTAGGCAAGAGTTAACTTCTCAAACGTTAAGCTCCAATAAAAATTCATGAAGTGTTTTGACAACCTCAGGAAACCCAGGATTATCTTATCAGAAAAGTCTGCTTCGAGGTGCCAGTTAGCACCTGACCTCCAAAGGAGTTACATTTGCTTAAGTCCCTCGAGGCTGGAACACAACAGGGGGAGTTTTCAAGTTTCTTCCCTTTTAAAGTATGTTTGATACATCCACAAAGGAGGAGGCCATTGGAATCAAGGACTGAAAGAAACATTTTGGTTTATGCACACTAAGAGAGCAATTCCTGAGCACCCACTGGATACAGGGACAGAGGTGTGCGTGCCAAGGCCACAGTGCTGCCTGAAACATAGAGAGGACTTTGTGTCACCACACACATCTCTCCCAAACGCCTGTGGCAGGACAGCTCCAAACTCTGACAGACAGAACACCGACCACAAAACAGGAATTTGGGCAGGATGGAAGCATTTTAGAAAGGGCAAACGTATTCAAGCAAAATAAATAGAAAAGAGCAGAACTACCAAAATGGTTCTGAAATGCGCAGCTCCTACAGTCGGCATGGCCTGGCTCCCCCTTGCTTCCAGTCCATCTTCCAGCTATTTTCTCCAGCACTTCCCCTGCTCGGGGTGAGCAGAGCGGGATGTGAGAGTTCCTGTGAGACCCTGGCATTTGGACTTTTGTTTGTCCCTACTGGAAACATGCTGTCTGTTAACACTTTTTCAAAGCACTCAAAAGCACATAATGGGGGCACACAGGCAAATTTTCTACAGAAAATGAGATAAGGGGGGGATTAAAAGAGGGAGAAAATCATGGTAGTCATTGGAAGAAAATTTCAAGAAGCTAAAATAGGGGAATTTAAGCCTTAATAGACTATATTAAGATTATTTCCTTTTAAATGGCAGTCTGGGAAAGAACCTAAACAGCTTTCTGGTTTTTGTACAACTAAGGGTCCTCATGTGCAACGCCATAAGGCAAAAATCCAGGCAAGAAGTACCTGTTCCACAGGGGAAAAGAAAAGGTACTCATTTATTGTAGCTTTATAAGGTTACTACAGGTCCCAGTGACAGCCTATAAGCTGTACATTGCTCCCTACTGCTGAGCAACAACTGTACAGAAAGATATAAAAGCCCCAAAACATTTCTTTTTTAAACATCAGACCAATAATACAAACTAATTAATACAGCTTCTCCAGTAGCAGCTCTACTGAATATGCTTCCTATTATGAATTAGCCATTTCCCACCCCAAGAGCTCCAGATAGTGTTTCTACATAAGCTGCTGCAGCTTCCTTTCCAGAATTACCACCAGTGCATTTTAAACAAATAAAGAGGCAGGTAACATCCACTGGTACATCGCCATCTCTACTGACAGAGTATTTCATCCACACCACCCTTTCACTACTAAACGGAATGCAGCTACAAACAAAGCTGTTAAGTGTCCTGGCTGTAGCCAGGCAGGGCTCTGGGAGTAGGTCTGCTGCATGTGCTGACATTTAATCACCCAGGACATCTGCCAGCAATGTTTGATTTGGGCTGGGTTTCTCTGCTTCCATATTTAAAGTTTCTTCTGCCCTTCACATCACTGCACCAAAAAAGTCCCCACACAGTCTCCATCCCTGCCTGTTCATTGTCACCGTCCTTCGCACAGAGAATCTCTGAAGTCTCTACCTTGTATTATGTTCCTTAAATATGTAAGCACCCTATTCCAAAGATACCCTGGCAAGTAAGTGTGACAGTACATTTATTAAATTTATTTGAACTCACTTCCAAAGTCAGGGCTACAACTGACCCGTTTACTCACTTTGGAGGTAACCTGTGTGTACTGGGTGACACCGCGGTGTTGGTGACAGGTGACACCAGGCACAGTGGAGATGCTCACCCCGACAGCAGGGTGAGACTGGCTAAAAAAAAAAAAAGGACACAATAGCTGAGGGTTTGAAACTTGAAGAGAGATTGACAACCTGCCACCTCTTTTACAGAGTCCCTACAAGGCAAGCATCAACCCTGCACCACATTCTCCTCTCAAACTAAGAGCAGAAATTTAGACAGAAATAAGACAGTGCCACAAAAATCTACAGAATTATTAGGAGAAAACCACCAGCAATCTCAAAGGATTATTTAAGTACCAGAGGGACCAGACCTGAGGAATCACAATTATCTGACAAGGGGACTGAGCAGTGTTTGTAGCTTTTTGGGATTGTGTTTTGGTGCTTTTGTTCTTCAGCAAAGAGAAGGAAGCTATGGAGCAAGGAGATGCTTAGGGACTTCTTCAGGTGAATGAAACAAAAAAAAATTACTGCTACAGTAAGCAGTCAGAAGCAATAATAAAACACATTTCCTTTTCCAGTTCAGGCATTTGTAAAATTTGTGCATTGCAGTGTTAGACTTTGGGTTAATTTAAAGAGACATGTTTGTTGTCCAAATCAAAAGACACCAATAGTTCTAATCACTGGAATGGGAATTTTCCAACCATCAGGCGCACCTGGCAGCAGAAGGCAGCTATGCCTACCCAAAGTGCAACAGGCTATCCCACAGCATCCCTAAAAACTACACCCCAGGAACATTTCCTGAATTCCAATAACGCAGCTGAGGAATTGAAACAGCTCTAGGTAACCAACCTCCACTAACGCCAAACGTGGCAGTGAACATCCACCCTCCTTCCTGCAGGAGGTCAGGGAGGGAAGGCTCTGCACCAAAGTGAGCTTCATTCATTAGAAACTAGGGAAAATTCCTGGCTCACTCCAGCAGCAGAGCAATGCCACTGTGTGGAGCAGTGCAGGAGGGAAGCACCACCCACAGATGGTCCCCTGCCCCCTGACCTCGGGCCCCTCCCAGGCTGGAGGCAATCCCAGGGCCAGATCAGGCTGACAATGATGCAATGGCTTCTCCCACCTGGAAAGGTGACGCAATTCTTGCAGAGAATTGCTCACTTCTCCAGAAATGTTTGTTGTTAGACACTTCCACATGGACAAATTAGCTGCAGCTCATTACCCCGCTGTCTCCTCTGCTGAACTAATTGCTACATCCTGAACTCGGAGTGCCACGGGAGCCTTCTATAAAATACACCCTCACACTGCTCTTTTCAGTACCCCCTGAGCCAGGCTGCAAAGTTAGGCTGCACTTGCTGGGAATAACACTGTATTCATTAATAACATACTCAAAAATGAATTATTTTGTTTTTCTATCAACACCAAAAACTACATAACCCAGCAAAAATCTCCTACACTCAAGCCTTTAAAGGGAGGAATAAAAAGAGAAATATATTTAAAAAGCCATTTCTGATGCAAAACAAAATATTGAAAATCATATTCAGGTCAAAGAGGTTTCTGACTGTAATATTTATGATTATGTAGCCACCTAAGAACTCTTCTGAGTAGCCAAGATGATTTCCCAGAGCTGGTCTGTCTGTGGTTTCTCACATAAATGCTAAAAGTTGCATTAGTGATTCATACAGAAGGAAAAATCCCCCATGAGAGATGCCTCCTCCCTTTCCTTCTGTGGATATTCCTTAAAAGTGAGGAACTTATGTCTGTGCTTAGTAAACAAAACCCTTCTGTGCTAAAATATCTGCATCCAAGTTTATTCTGGTTTGCACTAACTGAAATCCTGGAAACCATGCTAGGATCCATATTCCAGCAATCCTACATCCTGTGATTCTGCGCCCTCTGATAAAAAAGGGTCCCGCCAGTCTCAGCACCCAGCAAGCACCTTGGTGCCAATCATCCTGGAAATACAGGTGTGGGTGTAAGGATCCTGCTTCAAATTAACAGGTTGCTCCAAGGCACTGAGTTCACACCTCACCCGGCTCCACAGCTCAGGAAAACAAAACGGGAAGGTCAGCCACACATGAGCAAACCTGTGGTCAAGTGTGCCACCAAGAGGCAACACAGCAAACCCCAGCGAGAACCGAGAACAAAGAGCAGCAGCAAAAAATATCCGGGAAACCCGAGTGATGTGCCGTGTGGGAGCTGCCAAATATCAGGGAAACCCTGGAGCACCGTGCAGGGTCGAGGCTGCCGCCACTGCACCCCCTCCTCCGGCTCCCAGGTTGCACCTCTGTACGGTTTGGTGCGGTTTGCATGAGAGGATTTATTGCTGTGGGGTTCTGAAGTTCAGGGGTCTGATCCCAGCAGGTGTTACCAGTCCCCTGTAGGGACTGAGGGGACCCTGCTGCATCTGGCAGGAGTGAGATGAAAGTGGAATGAGTGTTGGTTCCTCTCAGGTGACACACTGAGCCTGCCAAAAAGGGGAGTTCCCACTACACTTCCATTTTCCCATTTGTGCTTTAGAAACGGCCAATACTGATGGCTTTTTAACTAAGTTGCAGCAGCAGCAAGGCCGCCTGGGATTTTCCAGATGAAAACCCTCTCCTTTCTATTCTTCTCTGTTTAAAAGGAAGATTTTTCCAAACATTCTAACGTTTCAGGAGGGCAACTGAGGGGCAAGAGTCTGGTAACAATTCATTCTTTCTCTCTTCCATCTCAGAAATAACCAAACCTGTCTGGTTTCCTAAAGGCATCAGCAATAATTCCCAGGATTTCCCAAGGGGTCCCCATGCCCTCTGCTGCCATCCCCAGCACAGCTTCAGCTCTGCTCTTACTCCTACAGCTATAAAAACATGGAAATGCTTGTAGATACTATTTTATCTAAAGAGTAATTCTTATAGTTTTTATGAGCATTGAGCTGTTTCTGTGGCCCAATAATTACCTGACAGCTCAACAAATTAAGTCTTTTCCTCACCTCACACTGAATACTTTATTCATAATGCCAACCCAGAGCACGGGAACCTGGAACAACATTTATGCACAGAAGTAGAACGTTTTGGCATCACCTCTTGGTTACAGTGGTACAATAACCTTCTGTCTCAGTTCTCCCTTCAGACCCCTTGGCACCAGCTCAGGAGAGCTGGGGTGACCCTTCTAAATATTCCCTGAAGGAATCCTCTTGAAGAGGAAAGGTCTGGAAGGGACATCATTAATTCTAATGCTGGTTTTGAGGATGTCCTTGCAAGCAACGGCACATGGCATTCCAAAGGGCAACAACACAGGACGTTCTTTATCAAGTAAAGCTGTACCTGGTCTTCACTTGTCAAGCCGAGGCGCATCACGAAGTAGAAGTGGACCAGGAAGTCGGAGTTGGGCAGCACGTCCTGGCGCCGGGTCATCATGGCACAGAGCAGCCGGAAGGCCTGCAGCTTGCCCTCCTTGTACTCGGTGGGCAGCGTGGCTGCCTGCAGACACACACACTGGGCTCAGCGGACACACAGCTGCACCTCCAGCAGCTCTGCCATAAAGCAGCTCTGCTCCGTGTGTTTATAAACACACATTGGGGTCCAAAGAGCCTCTGGAGGGTATTTGTCATCTTACCCGGCAGTGATTGCAAACATTAAAAACAACATAACACATACCAGAAAACACTAACGAGTGAGAATTTCAGAGCTAGCTTACCTTGAACAGCCACGATGCAAATATCCTGAGAGGAGGGATTAGGATGGGAGGAGAGGGAGTCGACTGATTGTCCACGCTGATAGCAAGGTTGTCCCGTATCTGATGGTTTTAAAAGAAGAGTGTTAAGAGAACTGACAGCTTACTTTTCCAATGCTCTTTATTTCATCCTATTACTTTAAAATCTTATTTTATTTATGTTCAGGCACTACACTCTGCACTATATAGAGTGCCTGCTTCAGCCAAAGCTGGAAAGCTTTTCTATGGTGCTGCTCCCTGGCTGAAGCAAATGTTACCCGTTTGGGTCACAGCATGGGCCTTCATACAAATACCAACATCTGTGGTACTCTGTTCTATACTTGTATTTTCTTCGCTACTTTTTCCTCACCCCATTTAAATGAACCATTTAAATTCTCTTGTCACTGGACAGGATCATTCTCTATTGGGGTTAGCTACTGGAAACGAAACAGAATCAGTTTCATCAGTTTATGACAGAACACTCCCATGCCCTGCTTATGCTCCAAATGCTAATGCTGAATCATATTTAATAATATTAATCATTTTTACAAGAAAAGTCATTAGTATTACCTGTAAGCATCACATACCTTTGCAAGTTTATACCACAGCCCATAAAGGTACCCAAAAACTTTTGCATGGATTTTAGGTGACTGTATATTGTTCACATCTCCGAGAATCCCCAAGATCCTCCTCCATAACACAGCAGCAGAATCAGGATGCCAACCAACAAGGCTTCCACCAGCAATTATACTGCAGTCATCGGCAAGGAATTCACTACTGTCTGTAAATGTAAAATGTCCAATGTCCATGAATTAGAAATGCAGTGTAAGCATAAATTTGGTCAATAAAATAGGAACATTAGTCCTTCTAACCATCTTCCATCTCAAAACAATTCTCTCCCCCAAATCTCTCTCACTGCTCAAGCTGCACCCGATTCAAGGGAAAACATGGCAGGAAATGGAGGCAGAGGGGCTTCCCATCACAGCCACAGAGCAGGGCAGTTGCACATCAGACTGTCCACACTCCAGGGGGTTTTCAGCAGGGAGGCAAGTGCAGTTCAGTGGAACATTCATGTGCCCTGAGAAACGTATTCAATCAATAACTGGCTTTTATTTCTATTTCTAAAACCTCTTTCTTTTTTAAGATCACTCAGTATAGGATGACGTGGAAATGCAACTGAACAAAGGAATAAAAACATATGGATGAGAAGTCATGAGGAACGTGCTCAGGCATCACCACTCACAGAGCAGCTCCTGAGACAGCAGCATGCCCACTAAGATGGAGAAGACTGTCAGGATAATGGAATTAACATTCTCAAATAGAAAGAAGCCAATCCCATGCTGAAGTGCATGTTTTACTGACAAGGGCTGGTAGCTGCTTTCCTGTCAGAGCAGAGCCTGTCCACAGGCAGGAGCACACCTGTACTCCAGGTGTACCTGCAGCAGCCAGGGTGTGGAGGGAAGTTGCAGGAAACCTCTGTACAGGCAGAAGGAAATAACGCAGGTCCTTCCAGCACCCAGGGAAGGTTAGCAAAATAGGAGCCACTCTAGATGTTTTTGTGTTTGCTTGAACTTATTTAAAAGAACTTTGGGGATTTTTTTTTTATTGTAGCATTATAAAATCATGAAGTACTGAAATAGATGCTATTTATTAAGCACATTAAAATGATCTTCTACAAATCTGTCCTCAGGGAAATGGCATCTCTGCTGCTCAGTGGTGGTGTCACAGGGTTGCTCTGCTTTTACACCACTGGGTTTCCACAGCAAAGCAAAGTTGTGTGACCTGGATGAGAAGCAGGAACACAGTAGAGGGCACTTGGCTCTGCTGGGCAGTGATACATCTGTTACCCTACTTTTCCTTCTAGTTTACAGTACATTCCAGGTTACTGTATGTAATTCTTTCTCTTTGTGTCCTTACAAAGCAAACAATGACCTTATCCCACAAGATCATCCTTACCGAGGGCAGCATCAGCTGCTGCCTTTTTTACAACAGCACTCTGAGCTGTTGAGCCAGGTGTGGTGGTTCATTAAATCATAGATACTTCAAAGAAAAGGTAAATATGAAAAAATACCCTTGAAACCTTTTCTAATAGCAAATCAGCCTGTAAGATATTCCTGTTACTGCATCAATTCCTGAAACAACATCTCTGACTCACAGCACTAGATGAAAGGTACATTTACAAATGGCAAAGAATGAACCAGTTATTTCCTATCAGTCAAAAAAATACAGTAAGAAATTTCCTTAGACCATTCTGCTATGACATATAGCCCATTAACTTAAAATACAAATTAGTGTATTATACTTGAACATTGGGGCAGGCCAAGACAGCACGAGTGACCAGCTATCAGAGCCCAGTGGGGGCAGCAGTAATCTGACAGGGAGCAGCATTTTCAGCTGGGTGATGGTTTTCTGGATCACCATTTATCAGCAGCTTCAGCTGAACGATCCAAATTCCTTCAACTCTGGGCGTGCAAAACTCATTTCTGAACGAAGATGGCAAAGGGTGGGCACTTGGTGATCCAAGTCCAAGCAAAACACACCATTTATGAGCCAAGCGAGCAGGATAAAGCCCTGGAGACACATCCCCAAACCCCCACAGACACTGCGTGGGGCGCAGTACCTGTGAGGTTGGCGGGCTCTGAGGGGCTGAGCTGCAGCCAGCGCGGTGCAGAGGGATCCACGCACACGTCCACGGCCGCTCCGGGCTCGGGCTCGTCCTCGGCCGCCTGCCAGGGCAGCAGCGCGATGTCCACGTCGGCAGCGCAGCCCAGGGACGCGTCGCTGCTCACGCTCTCACCTGCACGGCACAGGGGACACACACGTGGGCTCGGGGCCACGCCAGCACAGCACCATGGCAAAAACGTCTCGTGTCTCTGGAACCACACCGAAGCATGGCATTGATTTCAACTGGCACACTTCAGAGAAACGCTCTGGTTCTTGGAACTCACTTTTTGCTCTCTCTCTGTGATTTCCATGTGATGGCTGAAAGTCTGCTTTCAGATCTAGTTCAGCTGTACTACTGCTCCTGCAGATTAGCACCTGCAGAGAAAAAGAATTCATCTCAGCTTGTTATAGTTTAAGAACTACATCCCATTTTAGCAAGTTTGACACACACACACAGTTATTAGAAATTAATTACAACTCGGCCAAGATATTTTTGTGAATATTCAGACTACCCAAGTGCCTGTAAGTGTCTCTAAGAAAACATCACACCTTCCATTTCAATCTTTATCCTCCCTTTCTTATCCTCAGTTTTCACACCAACAAGCAGGACTTTTTACTTATGTTTTTCAACACATCTGAAATCATTCAAAGCTTTGTAAAGTATCAAAAAATCTTTCAGCTTTCATATTTCAAAGGTGATCAGCCTGAGTCACTTATTGTTTTGACTGCTCATTCAAAAGTTGCCATTAAAAATGTATGAAGTTTGCCTGTCCTAATGTCAACTCATACAAACATCTGCCATGCACGGCTGGTGATCAAACTGTGCTGAAGAGGAGCATTTTCCCCAGTACTTTAAGCCATCAAATATTTATTCCAGCTTACTGCAGCTCTATAATAGCTATGAATTATTTGTATCTTAAAAGTTACGAACTTTTTGTTGATGTTTAATATTTTAAAAAGGCACACGGGTCTTGTATAAGACTAGAAGAGAGACAACTACATAAACCTGCAGAAGCCACTGACAAGATCAGGAGATGCAAACCGAGCACATCAAGTAGTACAATAAACAGCTACAGCTCAGTTCCAGGTTCCATGCCAGAAATGTCATTAATGATATTTCACACTTTTACTTGCTAGAGTTTCTAAATGCTAAAAGGTATCTGATTAGAAATAAAACATTGTTAAAATCTTTTCAAGAATCACTTCCTGGTTTGCCTTACTTGCTCAGTTTCATCCTCCTTTGCATGTCCCTTATTTTCCTGAACTGATTTGGAGTCTGAAGTTGAATTATGAGAAGTTCCAGCCTTTTTACCTAGAAATTGTACAAAGTAAATAAGCATTACAGACACTTGTGGGACTAAAGCACAAGCCACATGAAGATTTAAGAGACATTTACGTATCTCGTACTTAAAGCTAAGGGACACAACAAACCACTCATATGGGATACAAGATGTTTTGAAAAATCCTTCAGAAGCATCACAGGCTTACACAAAGGAACAGACCTCGACCTGCAGCTTGAACATACAAGATTTAAAGGCAAGCCAGGTGAAAAAGTTGAAGAGTTGCATACATTTCAGGTTTTATTTTTAGCCTCCTTATAAAAGGTCATGTTCTGCAGTTGTCATCTTGAATTTCTTTAAAACAGTTCTTTCAACAAGATACCAACTATACATTTACTAAGAAAATAAGATGAAAACCATTTTAGGGGAGAGCTGGAAACCCAAATAAGTAACAGCAGCATTTATGAGGTTGAACAAGTCTCAACACTTTCTCTTCAAAAGTACAGTAGTGCTGTATTTTACCAAAATTACCTTGAAAAAAATCAGATGGAATCTGATCTGCAATATCTGATGTGCTGCTACTTCGAGTCAGCTGCTGCTCCTGGTCTGCAAACAGGCCCACAGCTTCTGTTCCTTCTGAATTTTCCAGCTGTTGAGATTCTTCAACTTCTGTTGATTTAAATAAAACACTATGTTTGTAGGATTATAAACATGCTTCCAGCATGAATTTCTTGCCTAAGCAAGCTCTATGAAATAGTCACCCTTGCAAATATTTAAAATACTCAAGTTAAAATTAACAATTTATAACTTAAGTTTTAATAAAATATCCTTAAGAAAGTTGTAAGGTTTAGAGAGAGATGCACAAGCAATGTGAGCAGTAAGAAGTCTACAAAAGGACAGAAATGACTTTGGGGGTTCACAGGAGGAAGGCAGGGAGGATGTCCCATGAACAAAGCTGGGGATTTTAGTGCTGAGAACCCGAAGTGGCCCCTGTTCGTTCTGGAAACAGAAAGAACAGAGCAGAGGCAGCAAACCCCTGTAAACGCAGCGTGAACAGGAGGTGGCTGCACTCCCTGGCTTTGCCTTCAGAAGGAGGGGAAGGGGAGAATGAAAAAAGGCAACAACTCAGAGCAAAAAAAGCTCTGAGCTACACATGACTCAGGCTCACTTTGTGAGGACAAACCTGCTCATGCAGCCTTTGGTTTTGCTCTAACAGCAAAAGAGAAACAAAAAGGAGAGAGGGGTATGAAAATTCCAATGAGGAAGTAACCTTACATGCTGGGGAAGGAGCAACAGGAACTCTTGGAATTAGGGAGCAACACAGTGCTTTTAGAAATGCATTTCTCTTTGCACTAAGGGGGAAAAACCACCAAAAAACCCAATAACACTCAGAATCAAGTGTGCTCCCACCCAACAGTGTGCAAGTTTAAACACTACTTTACTACTTAATAAACATTGCAGGTATTTCAGAAAGTTCTCACAGAGACACATGCACAAAACCTAACATTTCTGGTATTTACTGACCTTCGAGTATCACTGCTGACTTGAAATGAGTTATAGAAAGCAATAACATAAAGCAATCAATGCAATTTAGTAGCTGGAAGGACTTCAGTGCTCCCACTGAAGATAACTTGAGATGAAAACACACCAAACATATTTCACAGAGCAGGAATCCCTACAGAGCCATAAAGCACCACATACAAAACTCTTCCTTCTACTGCAGCTAATGCCTCTGGGTAGGACCCGTGAGTCAGAAATCCCTCCCAGGAAGTGAAATTTGGGAAATTTTACTTTAGTTACTAGGGAACATGAATCTAATTGCAATTGATGGTAAACTTTAATAGTAAAATGAACAAAACCTGCATTGCTTGCAAAACAAACATTCCGAGAAGAATCAACGGGACAGAAAGGGAACAGACAGAGAGCAGTTTATAAATATAAAGAACACTGATATAAAAGATGACTTTAAAGTACAGTACCTGACAGTCTGTGAGAGCAAGAAGTGTAAGAGATACCAGGGAAGAGAGAGCTCACAGTGTGAAGCAGAAGAGGTACACTTTTAGTAGCTGGCAAAGCCTCATAAAGATGGACACAGCTGCTGATAGACTGGCTTCGCTTAGCTTCCAGGAAAAAATAAAGCAATAATTATGTCAGACAAAAGAATGAAATATTTGGGTTCTAAATGTCAAACGTAATACTTCGAGATTAAAAAAAACCCAGCACCTTTTCCCATAAGATAGAAGTTAATAATGTGCAACTGCATTTCTCACACTGAAAGGGCAATAACCAGGGATTTTTGAATCACAGCAAGTGTGGAAGTGTTTTTAATCTGAACACACACAACTAAGAAAAGTCCTGGATCAACACTTCCAAGTTCTTCCTACTGCTCTGGAAGGACATCAAGGGGAGAAATGCTGCAGCAGAAGAGAGAATCCTACACTGCAGCACAAACAGGGACTTGCTGAATTTAAAAATAAAACTCAAAGAATGAACTGACTCCACTGCTGAAGAGTTCTGTTATCCAAGCTGAAGGCTCCGGCTCAGTTATGGAGCCTGTAGCCACCAACCACACTGAATGCCCTTCCAGTTCTCCTGGTAAGGATCACAACCAGTGTGTTTGGAACCAGGGAGGGAGCTGTGCAGCCAAACAGCTCCTGCTCAAAGGTAGGGGTTTTCTATGAAGAGCTTGAATCCACAGCCCAGTGAATTGGCACACAGAAACGTGCTACCATGAAACAAAGGCCAGGTTCAGGCTGCTGAAGAGTTGAACAAACAGGGATCTGGCCCACATCTGGGGTCTCAGACACTGCCCCAGCACTCCTCACCCTGGTCTCCCTTCTGTTTACCTCTTCCCAGAAGTAAACATGAGAGAAAAACCTCATCATGCTAAGAAAAAAGTGAAAATAAAGTAACTATGAAAGGATAAAACTGTTTGTTAAATACTTGGTTTACTTTGTGCTCCCATGAAACAACTATATCAATAACTGTTATGTGACTGATGGTAATAAATGCTTTCTTATGAATTGATAAAAATAACCATGTACTTCTTTACAAAAACCCCTAACCTGCACAGGCCTAATGCGCAATTTAATGTCCTGTAGCTGAAAACTTGTGTAGAGTATTTTGGGAAAATTCTATGACTCCATGATTCACACTGGTCAAGACTTTCAGATGCAGGCACACAGCACTTCTGTTTAGGCAGTTAATTATTAAGTTGCTTTTGGCAACAGCCACGCCTCAAAGGCAGATATACAGCTTGAGTGCTACTGAGTGTTGGGGTACAAGAGCACTTAGGTCCAACCTGTTGCTCTCTGACGAACGATATTTCGGGCTTTCTCAACTCCCGGGGCCCCAGAGGTTGTAGCGCTTCTGAATCTCATCGGCTCCACGACTTCGGGATGACTCTTCCAGCTTAATGAAAAGGATCTTCCCACTACTGCTGTCTTCTGAGGCTCTAAAATGCCACCTTAGGACAAAGAACACAAAATTCTCTGGTACTGGATGCTTTGGCACGTATTTTTGCGGAGCTATGAATGGACTCAGACTCGACAAATATGAATACTTTTAATAACACAGATGAATTTTTAATATTAATAAAAAACAACTAGTATTTCAACTATGTGCCTCAATTTCAAGGTGGCATGTAAGTGCAGCTAAAATACTCTTAAAGTTTAATAATAACATATAGAAAGACATTTTTACAGAGATGCTTATGCCATTCTACAGCACAGCAAATCATGTTTCACTTCTGCTACACAGAAAACACCGACTGTAAGTACATGCTCAAAGCTGCCAAACAGCCATCTATCTTCTCTTGACCCCACCTACCTCTCCTTACCAATGAAGGGTGACAATAGAACAAGTAAGTGCTTCACATTTGATTAAACAGGTTCTTACACTAGATTAAGTAGTATTTAATGTTAGATTACATTAAATTAGTTTTAAAAATGAAACTGAAGTATTTAACTTGTTAGATACAAAAAGCACTGAGAACACAGACTAACCTTTCCCCCTCTGTTTCTTTTCCTTCTGTTCACTGAGCTTGTCCAAAGGTAAGTTTGTCATTTCCACCCCGTACACGGTCCTGGCCAGCACTGCTGTCAGGGAGTCCATGATGTTGGCCCACTCGTTGATGAGCTCCTCCCAGTCTGTCAGGGAGGACAGGACGCTGAGCAGCTCATCCCACAGCTCCCGAGAGATGTAAACGCTCAGGTTTGCTCGGATCCAAGCCACAATGAGGGTCTAAGGGAGAGGACACAAGTGGCCTTTCAGGCAGGTCTCAAAGATGAATTCAGCACACAGTTTACAAAATAATTACTTGTAAAACAGGGAAAAAAAATCCTCCTTCCCAGTAATACAAGCAGGTCTTACAGCACTGTGCAATAGCACTTAGCTAAAACTATGGGCAATCCTGATAAGCAAACAAACCGACCACAGCCCCTCTCACTCACTCGGAACAGCAGCCCAGCCATGCTCTGGGCAAAAGTGTCCTTTGTCTGGTTTTCTTTTGGCTTCTGCATCACAGCTTCTGTTATTCTGAGGAGTATCTGTAGCATCTGTTCCCTGGTTCCAGAAAAGAAATGCACATTTGTTCACATGTTCTATTAACGTACTTGTTCATTAATTCTCCAGCAAGCTTTATTTATTGAGAATGTAGTCACGCTTTGGACTTCACAGATCATTTGCAAAATAACCAGAGTTATTGGTTGTGGACTGCAAAAGGTTCATTTTTGAGGTGAAGTCAGGAAGGGAAATACCAGCCAGAACCTTGAAGTGAAGCAGTAAAATGATGCAGGTTCTGCAATCTCCCAAATCAACTCAGGGGCAAAGTCACAAATGTAACTTACGTAGTAAAGTCTGCCCCTGAGAAAGCCACTCTGTTCCCTACCCAATAACTCTTCCAGGAAGTTTAAATGTTGGTAATTTTCTCCTAAATGATGCCACATTAAGCTTACCATGTCTTCTTATTCATTGGCAGTTCCATTATCATGCGCCTGAAGATACTGAGAACAGCTTTGCAAGCATCGACTTGCTCCTTCAGCAGCACCGGGACCTCAGTGCACGGCTCTAGCAGGAAAACATTCGCCGAGTTCGTCAGGAACACCTTCAACAGAGGCATTGACACTCCACTCACACAGTGCCAGGAACGAAAATAGTCCAGACTTGCAATAAAATACTTGTCCTCCTCCAGATAAACCTTTCCTTTTGCTTAAAGAAGTTTCATGTTTTACCCAGCACTTTGTTTCTCTACATCATTCCAGCAAGGGGCCAGGTGACTTCACAGACCCACCACAGCACATAGGGTTCAGTGTGGGGCTTGGGGGTGTCTTCTGTTTGGGCAGGCAAGAGGACGCTCCCCCAGCCACTCACCTCCTGCCGTTATGTGCTGGAATAGCCCTTTTCCTTTGTCTCAGAGATTCTAAGGTGATTTGTAGTGTGAGTTACACGATCAGGTAGGTTACAGCCGTGAACCCTTCCCACACAGCACACCTGTAGCGCAGCCTGAGCACCAGCTTTGACATCTCTGTCCTCGTCTTCCAGCACACACCCCCTGCTGACAGCGCTGGTGAAGGAGTATGTCCGGCCCCAGCTGGAGGAGCGCTTGTGTCCCGAGTGCTCCGAGGAAAGCTGCCACAGACACGGCCCGGTTAGTGACAGAGCAGAAAGGAACCTGTCCACATCCATCAAAACCATTTGAAAAGTCAACAGCAAAAAAAGGGGGAACTGTCATGGCCTAGATTTATTTCCTTAAGGAACTACTGTCCATTATTCTTAATTTCTGAACAAATTGGCTGCATATGGAACTTAAAGGCTCATAAAAGTTTTAGAAGGCACGTTATTCACAGTACTTTACAGCACACTTTGTAGTCACATTTGAATTTAAGTCTGATAAAACTATAAATCCTCTAAAAAAACAATCTGCTGAAACCTTGTAATCCTCTCTATGATTTACAACTCAAACCCCTTCCACAGTACAACAAAACTTCCCTTTAAACAGCATCAATAGTGTCAAAAAACTTTTACTGATGCTTCAAAACACGGTGTTAAAAAGATTACACAAATTGTACCTACACTTCACTTTCCCAGATTAAGGTGTTTGTTTGCAAATATTTCATCCAGTAAATACAAATTAGTATATCTTGTCAAATTCTGAAGTAACTGCCACCTAAAAGCAATAGTCCTCCACACCCAGACCAGCAAACAGTTTCAGCACTGCAGAACCTACCAGTGTTTGCTGCTGTCATATTTCTACACACAGGGAATAACCACAGATGATGTTTCCCAAACCAGCTGCAATTCTTCCCTAGGTATTGCTGAACACTCAGTAACTATTTAAGTTGTGAGTCTTTAAATAAAAGTATTTCTTAACCTTTATTGCCCACACATTTTAAATTGTTACTCCTTTACAACGATAGGTGAAAACTCAAGCCCTGTGCTGCAGGCAGACAGAACAAAGTAAGGAACAGGGATACCATACATGTTTACCGTCTGTTTGCACTGACAAGTCTTCCAAGGGGACAACAGCATCCTGGCTGTCCTCCTTTTTGTCTGGCTCCTCCATGAACAGGGGTTTCTCTTGCAGTATCCACTTCTGATACACCTTAACCACTTTCCGTGTTGCTGATACATCAGAAGGCGGCAACAAAAAAGCCTAAGGTGAAAAGCTGATTTTACTCTACATAGGACATAGGTGAGATGCACATAAACACACACACCCACCACCCATACTGTCGATCCTTGCTCGCTGCAATTTTGGAAGTCAAGACAGTGAGCTTATTTTCAACACACTACTCAAGATGTGTCTTGGGGTATCATTCTGGGAAAATGTTCTCTCTGAAGGCTTACACAGGCCAGGCTGGCTGCTGCTCCATACCTCTGCAGGTCTTTGGAGACCAAAAAAAGTATAATAGTGACAGAAGACCTTTGCACTGCAGTGAAATCAGTATCTGAAAATGTCATCTAGTGCCAAAAAAGCATATTTTGTCAACAAAAAAATTTGACATAAATGTGCATTATATTATAAAAGCACTGAAATAGATGAAAATACATTTTTCATACTGAAAAACAGGTCTTTCAACTTATCACTCTCCCCACGTAACAGGATCAAAACCTACAGCATTTCCTATTCCCGGTTTAGCTACAAAACCATTCCAAAGGTATTGCTCAGGCCAGGGAGCCTTTGCATCCCCCAGCACAGCAACTTAAAAGGGTCTGGTGTGATCAGCATCAGGTTTGCCCAGTTCCTGGACACCAGCCTGACGGTGTTCTCCTCCCAGCCATGACACTTCCCCTAAAAACTAAAAGCACAGTAACAAGCAGCCCCAGACACTCACCTGTCGAAACACCTCATTGACGAAGTTGACGTACCCTCGGGTGGACAGGAGGATCCTCTGCACCATCTCGTAGACGCTGCGGTGCTGCTCCTCGATGCTGCAGAGGCTGGAGTTGCTGAGCCTCCTGTCGGACAAGGTGCTGCTGTTGGAGTGGCTCCCATCCTGCTCCCCGGCGTGCGATGCGCTGCCCTCCAGCTCCCCGGCCTTGTCCTGGCTCCCACCAACAGTCTGCACAGAGCAAACACACTCCTGAGGGAACAGCTGGGACGGCGCCCGCCGAAACTCTGCAATTCCCAAGCGGAACTCGGGATACCAGGGCGCTGTTTGGCACAGCACGCTGGGATCCAGCAGTCAGGCAGAGCCATTTTCAGTCTACTGCTGGATCCAAGAAGGAATCTGGTTGTGTACAGCAGAAGCTGTACGCTTCCCATGAGCCAGAACAGCTGACTGACTTGTCCACTCCAGGAGACAAAAAAGAGGGAGGGGTGCAGTGGTGGGAGCAGAGGAAGGCATAGACAGAAAGCTGGAGAGTCTCTTAAAAGAAAAAGCATCAATTTCTCTAAAATTCAGAGGGAAGTCCCTAATCCTAGGGAAGTCTCAACCATCAGTTTGAAACTGAAATATTCTTTTAATATCTCATTGCAAACAGCTGCTGTAACCAAGAGGAAAACAAAACAGCTTTTGAAGTCACTGGTCCATGACACAAGACAGTCCACGGCACAACTAAGGATGACAGTTTACACAGAAAATTCCAAAAGTCTAAATGTAATACTGCTGAAGCTGCTAATACATGCAATGAGGAAAATGAACTCCTAGTGAACTACTGAAAGGTTTTCCTCAGAGATCTCCTCCTCCATCAAATAAAACCAAATAAGCACCTACATCATTTATTCACTATGGGGTAGCATTTCTTTATGCTTCAACTGTCAGTGCAGTGCAAGGCTAGCCTGTATGTAAGAAAAGAGTCAAGCTTCAAAGCTCACCTGGATGATTTTAGGGAGCATTTCTCCTCCATTTTTTGTGTTCTGAACAGCAGTTAAATATTTCTTTTCAAGGAAGAAGGTAACAAGCCACTTAATAAAAACAACTCGAGCTGCCATGTACGGGATTTTGGTGCTATAGACACTTTCATTGTTTCGTGTTGCAGTGACATACACTGGCCTTGGCCTGATATCAGGAATATCTGGGGAGAGAAAAAGGAAACACAGAAATAAAATGTAATCTTTAAAAACTGCAACTGCTTCCAAACTCTGGTTAAGTGTATTGAACATGCCACCAACATCTTCTCTTCGTGAAATAACAGATGCAACAACTGACTGCTTTTATTAAGTGCAGGCTTATATTCCATCATAACTTCATCACTCCTAAAGCACAGATCTTCCCTGGAGGTTATCACTTGTATCACAGAAAACAAAGGAACATGAAAGAGAAGTGTTGCAAAAAGAAGGGCAAAATCTGAAACAAAACCCCTCCTGCTACAATGTGAGTTCATTTTATCAGTTTCACAGAGCACCATTAATACAGTGCAGAAAGGGAGAATATGGCCCTGGAACACTCAGCAGTGCAAAGATGAAGAAAAGGATTCTTAGTGCATCAGAAAGAAGTTCATACACTAAATAAAAGACAAAACACGTGGGAAGAAGTGGAAGATGGCTGAAGGGAGACAGGTTGGGTCACAATTCATTCAGATGCTTAGTTTAAGGAAAAATCACTTGTACACAGCTGAAAAACATGGAAGGCACAGGCTCTGAGTGTGAACAACAGAACCAAAGTGGCACTGAGGTGATTTGGGACACCAAACATTGAACTATAAAAACAGAAGTTAAAAGTCGAAGGGAGGAGAAGGATGATGAAGAAAAGGCTGCACTGTACCACATGAGGATTAACACTATTGCTCCTATGACTATACAATTTAGTAGAAAATTAGGAAAAATAAGAGTTTCTGAAATAACATGCTTTTAATCCTACACTTGCAGAGGTATGTCTCAATTTTCTTTCAGCTGCCCCTTCATGCTCATTTTCCCTTCAAGGAAACAAGTAGTAAAATAAGGGTAACTAAGTCAGCCACTCCCCCACACCTGGGCAGACCACTGGTTCCTTAAAAACCCATCAGAGAGCACGTTCTGTCTCCATTACATGAATATCAGAGCTGTGCTCACTCCGTATCAATGCTATGCCAGTGTTCACATCCTTAGGAAAGGGGAACGAGGCCAGCCCTTACACAATCAGGAGCACCAGCACCTTCCCTCACTATCACAGCAATTCAAAAGGTGTGCTAAAAGAAAACATGAAACCAGGGAGGAAAAATCCTCATCCATCAGAACTGTGCTGACAAGTCAGCAGGTAACAGAGATGCTGCCAAGAACAGTCACCTGCTTCTTTACTCTAAAGACAAAATCCATGACTTACCAAGCACAGGTTTGTAGAGGTTGGTTAGCTTTGTAAAAGATGGAAACAAATGAGGAAGATAGTATTTCCTAAACAAGGTAAATAGAAACTTAAACCCAGTGTCTTGGTTCTCCTTGTTCTTCCACTCCAAGCTTGCAGCCTGTGTCACAGAGTTAAACAAACAAAAAGCTTTATGTTAATGTGTTACACTTACAATTGTCCCACATAAAACAAATACGCAACTACACTTTAACAAAAGGTAAAAAAATTGCACGGTCCTAAAAAAGCCTTTACAAACTGCAGCAAAAATATAAAGTAAGAATAACCCAAGAGGGCTTTAGCATGCCCAGGACAGCGAGTTCACAAGAAGCCAGTGTGTTTCACTAGAAGCCTCCTCCTCCTGTGCTGGGAACACAGGAACTGTCATGTTATGCTTTTAACAAATTTGTTTCTCACATGTAAATTTCGACAAAGTTACTCTGGGCTATACTTCTATCATAAATATTTTCTTCATCAGAAACATACTCATTGCCCACATTTAATATGGCTAAAACACAACATGCAATTCTGCTTTGCACAGTGTTTTCCCCTGATGAGGAAGAGACTGACGTCTCAGTTTGGTTTTAAAGGCACTCTCCCATTCTTGCATGGGACAACACCAAAGAGCCACACACAGACTTTGCTCTTTGCCAACACTTTTGAACTACAATTGCTTGGAAGAGTGTGACAAATTTTTAAAGCAAGTTACTCTTTTCATATGAAAACACCTTCAGTCTGAAATGAGCTGCACAAGACTGACACAGTTTACGTGTCAGAGGCTGGACCAGGCTCTGCTCAGGGGTGCCCAGTGATGGGACAAGAGGAACAGGCAGGAACTGATGCCCACAAAGTTCCACCAGAACATGAGGAAGAACTTCTTTGCTGTGCAATATCGAGTGCTCAACAGGTTGCCCAGAGAAGGTGTGGAGTCTCCCCCTCTGGGGATATTCCAGAACTGTCTGGACACAATTGTGTGCCATGTGCTCCTGGATGACTCTTCTGGAGCAGGGAGGTGGGACCAGATGAGCCACTGGGGTCCCTTCCAGCCTCACCCGTTCTGGGTTTCTGTGTGAAACTTACAGTGTCCTGCTTTTGTAAAACACACATGTAGGGCTTGAAGACAAGTGATCATTCTGCACTTGCATCACATTATTCTAATCTCATCTCTTGTCTGCAGCAAGGTTAGTGCTCCCTGCTAACAAGCAACACAAATGAATGAACATTAATGAACCACTATGCAATTGGATTTATAGTTCTGTTTTGGCTAGACTCCAAACATAATAAGAGTATAAAAAGAAGAGCAGAATTTTATTTTTAACTGAAGCTGTGAGATTCTGATATGTAAAACAAAGGGTGCCATGGAGGAAGCTGATAATTTCATACAGCCACTTTTCAAAATAAAGCATTTATTCAAGATGACAAAATCCCTTCCAAATATCATTTTGGTCTTGCCTTCTGATACTAAGAAGTGTATCTCAAAGGATTTAATTATAATTTATTTTTTAAAAACTGAGCTCTTTAATGTTCATTGTCTATACACTTCCCACTTCATTTCAAATGCTGTTTTGTTTATACTTTTTAAACATACACATTATCTTAATTTCTTTCCTGTACAGATTAATCTGATCTGTTTCTAATTAAATTTTATGTACACATTACTTGCATCCTTTAAAAAAAAATCTCTGAAGCCATCTCTCCTTTTTATCTCTTTCTCCAGCAGTCCTTTACATTTCTTTTCATCTAGGTATGTGTCCAAAGAGAAGAAAAAAAAAAATTTCATCTTTACCCCCTATCAATTTTCTGAATGCAACCACAAGCACATAAAATAGTCAGTTACCCTGCAATTTTGGATAACATTCGCTAATTCTTAGCAAAAAACGTGACAAACTTCATATTTACACCAAAATGCATGAGAAAATGCCTTTGAGATGGTTTTCCTTTCAAAATCAAGACTAATAAAGTGCAGGAGCCAGCTTCTTCCAGGGGAGGGGCAAGGCCAGCTCCATACAGATTGAGTGTAGAGTTAATCTTCTACCACAAGTACATCCTTGAAATATGACTAATTACAACCATACATCCTCCTCACCTGAATCACCATATATTTTAACAGGAGCTGAAGAAAATAGCAGGTTTGGTCTTCAGCAATTTTCTCTCCAGAGACAGCTGGCAAAAGTGGGGTTATTTCTTCTGGAAAAATCTTGGCTAACGGAAAATATTTTAAAGATAAACATGAGAATACTGAACTAAAAGAATATTTTATGCAAAGACAAATTTAAGATATCCTTTAGTGCACTACTAAGCTGTACAAAGCCCAAGTCCAGTAGCTGCTTGGGAGCCCAGTATCTCCCCAAGTCCTACCACGTCCCCTCGAGGAGATTCCCTGTGGTTTGGAAGGGCTGACACCAGCAGTCACTGCAGGTGAACCAATGAGCTGCAAACCTGCACACCTGCTTATTCCACAATAACACGTTCCTACTGCTTGCATCTCAATTAAAAGAAACCCCAAACCAACAGGCGAACCACTGCTCTGAATGACACCTGGTGGCTCTACGGCCTCAACAAGCACAACAGCTTGGAATTCCCACACACCTTGGAATCGCAGAGACAAACAGCGCACCCACGTGACACGTTCCCCACGAGAAGCTCCCTGGGTGGGAGCTGTGTTCCCTCACTCACCGTCGGGTGAGGTGGAAGGGCTGAGGAGGCTCTCCAGGGTGCAGGGGCCTCGTGAGGACGCCAGCGGGGGGAAGCCGGGCACGAGGCAGGCGAACAGCAGGATCTGCTCCTCCCCGCAGTTCGTCTGCAGGCCTTGGAGCCAGAGCAGAAACAGCCGGATTCCTTCGCATCTTATCTACAAGGGGACGGATTTGTGCACAAAGTAAAACAAGTCTGTGAGTGTGGTAACATGGGCAAACAGTTCAGAACACTCAGGACAAGAGCTTCCACCCCAGCCGGTGCTGAAAAGTTTTTTCACCATCCCAAGGGTGTTCACATTATTAATTTAATCCTAGGTTTAATATGGTAAACTTAATGCTAAAGAGAGCTGCAAAAATTAAGCATTAAGCAATATCTATTAATAACCTTCTGTGGGTAATTTTATAAAGATCATTAGAGCAGCAAAATAATTGAAGACAATGTTAAAATAATCTAGGATGACAATAGTAAGATTTATGATTAAAAGGTAAGTAAATTACAAAGCTTAATGATCTGTAAACCGCTGATATTGGAAAGCTGAAAAGTGATACGCTTCATAAGAATTAAAGTGAAAAGAAATATGAAAACAAAGAAATACCTTTAGAGAATTTCCAGTGTGCAAAAGTTTCTTCAGAATCGACCCTGGATTAGGAAAGTTAAACAGGTGCTATCAGGCACAAGGATGAGCCCTCCCCTCCCACCACAATGTTTTTTAAAAATACTCTAGGAAAGACTAGTTTAATGCCATCTGCTCTGTGGCCACTGCACCGGGTTTTAAGACAACTAAGGGGGGAAAAAATCCACAGTGAATCTAGTTACAATCTCCATCATCATCATTAGAGTAATGTTAACTCTGGTGTATTTTTCCAGTGAGGTACTTTGGGTTTAGTCAGATGACAACATCTCAAATTATTTTCATTTACTTTCATTTCATTATTTTCTTCAAGATTGTGAAAAATGTACAGCATTTAAATGGGTTCCTTCCATCCAGATCTCATCATTTCACAGTATTAAATGGAAATTATTAACATGTATAGAAAACACATATTAATGCATGTGAACATGAAGCAAAAAAAACCAAAACCCCAAGGTACAGCTGTAAATAATTGCTCTGCCAAAAATTATCCCAGTATGACCGTTCAAGAGAAGTATAAAGAATATATCAGCTACAAAACAACTGACTGAAACCAATTTGTTCTGGACTAGCTCAGCTGAACCGGTATGAAGTGGTCAGGCAGATGTCTCCTCTTATTTTTGTCAGTGCTGAGTGGAAACGTGACAACAGCCCTTTCCTTGACCTTTAACTTCCACTCATTGTTCTTCTGCAACAGCAGTTCCTTGTTCTGATGACAAACAAGGCAGCTGGTGAGACAGTGCTGGAAACCAAACCCAACCACAACAAAATAGTCCTACCTGGAAGGAATAAAACCCTCCATAAAATTTACTTTGGTAAGCAGTGAAACAAAATGGTGGGACCGCTTTGGCAGCTGTTGGAAGCAGAATTTTCTGCCGCCTATTCACTGCCCAAGATCTGTCCCTGATGGGATGGATTTGAACAGGCATGTCATGCACGGTCACTTGCAAAGACACCATACTGCAAATCTGCAAACACACACAGATCCACAGTGCACCTGACTCTCAGTGTTTGGAGTTGGTCTGTGAATCCAAGGGGAGACCTAAGCACAAAAAGGTGTGTTGGTTCAAACTCCCCTCATCCTGATAGCTTCCATCACATGGAAGAGGAGAGGGCAGATGACCCAGGTAAATCCAAAAAGATAAAAATTGAAAGAGCATTCATGCAAAATGAAAAGTGAAGAAGGCAATCCAAGCCACCGAAACAAGGGATACAGAGTTGCTGTAGCAGGCAAAAACGTTTTTGCATGTGCTTTGGGAATGCTGAGCTGAAAGTCCCCTATGTGAGTACTGTTTGTGTGGGCAGTACTGAGGAATTCAGGGCTTGTAGAACCAGAGAAGTGACGAGAGAAAACATTTATTTTATTTGCACCAGAATGTTCTTAAACCATTTCTTCTTACCTATACTGCGAAAATGCCATCGATAAAAAATCCTCTCGGGCAGTAGCTGCAATATTTTCTGCAGGAAACAAAACTAAATAGTCACATTTTCCATAATAAACTGGGTCATCAGAGGATACACAGAAACGAAAACACAAGACAAATGAAATGGTAATACATATAAACAGAATACAACAGAAAGAAATACCTATCGTGGCAAGGACTCCTGCCCACTACTTTACTCTCCGTTATGGAGAAAGACACTTGGAATGGTCCTGAATAAACACCATGACTGGGTCATGAATCACTTTCCCCTTCCCAGTGTGTTGCAGACCCCCAGCGTTGCAAACCCCTCCGACTGCTAAGGAAGAGCCGAGACATTCTAAGCAGCTCCCTTGGGCTGACACCCTCTGCGGTGCCTGTCCCGACTCAGGTTCCATCACCTGGCTCCGGGCTGCGTTTCCATCAGATAATGGGCTCTGATCCCCGGCTCAGGCACAGGGAACAGCGGGGCAGTTACTCTTCCTGAGAGCTCATTTACCTGTGCTTCCAGCGGCTCAGTGAAACCGAGCCAAATTACACAACACCAGACTAATTGAATTCCCAGCACGGGCAGTTAATAAAGCACTCAGGGAATAATCCGTGGTGGCCTGTCTCTGGAGCTGAGCAATGACCCTCCCAGAGGCAGACCAAACACCGGGAGAGGCTGTGGCCAAACCTGTTCCCCCACAGTTTGGTTACACTACAGGGCACCCACAAAGCAATTTAAGCACACGCTTAAGTGCTTTCCTGAACAGAGCCTTACCATCTTAGTTGCAAAGGACACACGGGGCTTCCAAATGCTTTGTCAGTTTAGTGGATGGCAATGCTATTAAATAAGCTAGATAAATCAAAACTAGTTAGGGGTCTTACTCGAGTAAATGTGGCTTTAAAAGGATTTTAACAGGCTCCAAGACATCTTTTTCCTTTTTAAACTACTGGCAGTAAGGACTAGGACTTGGCAGGCAGGTGTGGCAGTCGCACAGGACAGCTCACCGACTCTGCTCCGCCCGGCAGAGGAGTGACAGTAGACAGTGCTTCTCACAGGTTCCACAGAAAAACGTGTCTGCATCTTAGGATTTTTCACCCATTGAAATATGAAATTAGGAAGACATATTTAAATGGGAAACTAGTTTTCAACATCTATTTTTGGAAATTAAACAATGTTGTAAATGACTGAGTTCCTTGTAATTATCAAACAAAAGTCACTGACACAAACTTCTGCAAAACAAGGCACCGTTTTCAGAAACAACACATGTAGGATGCAAAATGAATGACAATTCACTTGAGCAATGGTGATCCACTTGTTGGTGTTTAGCACACAAAAGCTCAAAAGGAGAAACATCACAGCCAAGAAAGCAGGAACTGGCACTGTGGGCAACCCTTGGGAACTGGCTGACATGAGTCAGCACTGCTGCTGACAGCAGTGTACTCGAGAGATGGACAGACTTCATTTATCTTTGACAACAAAATGCTTAAGAAATTACATAAAGCACTCAAAATTGTCTCTTTGGAAATGAAGCATTTTTTTCTCCATGGCAGAAGATGGAAGTCATGACAAGTTCATAGACTTACGGAGCTAGACCTCAGGTCACAGACAGGCTGGTCCTCCTCCACACCATTACCACTGCATGTGCTCCCCAGAGAATACTGGGCATTTTTAAAGTTTACTCAGAGTAAATATATAAACCAGGCATGTCCCTTTATGTTCCCATTGTATTTTGTTTCAGTGTTACTCCCCCAGCTCCCTGCCCAGGACAGGGTGGCAGCAGGGACCACAGGAGCAGGGGGCTGGTGGCCAGAGGTCTGACTCCTCATCCATGGGCAGGAGGAGCACGCTTGGGATGCAGGATCTGACTGGCTAAAAATGAGGCCACGACTCACACTGGGGCTTTACCTGTTAAGGACCAGATCTCTGCCAATCAGATTGCAGGATCCATGGACAAAGAGTTATCATTATCCATCTAAACATTAAACTACTGGCAGCCTACCACTCTGCAAGACTATTGCTGGTACATTAACCATTACTTAATTTGGCACAGGGCAGAGAGGAGCTTTAACCTGAGGAGTTCTCCAAGTCCCCACCAGAGCAGTGCCACTCTGTGTGGGAGCCGGGTCTGTGCCCAAGACATGCGAGGAGAAGTTGCAGGAAACAAACACTTCAACAACCCAGCAACAAAAACTGGGCTGGATTCAAGTGTCACAGTACACAGCAGGGATGAACCTTCACACATGAGCACATCTATCATGGAAAACCAGACGAAATTACACATTTTGTTTCCATTTGAACCTAAATTTGAACATAAAGTTCACTTTGAAAAAGTGAGCTCGGACAAGGTGTGAGCTGGTAAGGGCCAAAGCTGCATAATAAAGACGCATTTGAAAAACAGCTTAACAGCAACTTTTGCATCTGTGTGTTGGTGAATTTTAGGTTGTGCCCAGAGAAAACCTGGAAAATGAATGCTGTTTCAGAGTACAACAAAAGCAAGCTTAAACTCTAAACTGTACAAAGGTGGGAGGGTTGGAGCAGAAAACAACACCCTTACTGTTCTTTTTGCTTTACAAAACACAGAATCCAACACCCTTGTCAGGTGACTGAATCGAAACAATTCAAAGGTTGAAATCAATAGTACAGAAGCTCCTATCTGAAGAAAGCTTCCATATCCCAAAATCTCACCATACGGCAAAAATTGAGACACTTAAGTTATTTTCCATGTGTTCCCCTTATCAGCATCTCAAAACCAGGAAAACAATAAATACAAGTATTTTGAAAAAATGCCAACATGTGATTAATCACCTGTATGGTCCTACCCAACAGCAATCAGTGTCATTCTAAAAAGCACCCTGGACTGCTGGTGTCACAGCTCCCTACTGCAGACAGCACAACTCTGCTGCAGAGGCAGTATAAATAATATATAAATCAACATAAACTCAGATCCCCTGTTTGTTCCTGCAATGCTAAAATAAGTTACCGTGGTTAAAATCCATGCCTTCAAATACAAACTGCTGAAGGTCAAGGGTTAACCCCCAGTCCCAGGCAGCACAACTTCCAACTGGTGATTTTTGCCTGTGAGCACTGGGGTCCCCAGACTGAGATGGTGTCCGAGTGTGACACAAGACTGCACAAGTCACAAACAAGCTCCAGTTGTTCCCACTGCAACTTCCCATTTCCAACAACATTTTCTACACCCTCCCCACCCCAGTGTTGTAAAAATCACATATTGCTATTCCTATAAAACAAATGATGGTTTCTTCCCCTCCAGCCTAGGCTGTCATCCACACCGCTGTGAACCCGAGCTGGCTATTGACATCTTGTTCCTAGTTTCACAGTACACTAATAAGAAATATTTTAAGAAACCCCACAGTGCGAAATAACATTGCTTTTTCAGAAAACACATAGATCTATTTAATGCTTAGTGCTTTGCTGCATCTATATGGTAATCCATTATAGCACACTTGAAATAGAAATTAGGTATTACTACTGATCAACACATCAGGGTATCTGTCAGTTCTTTTAACTGATTATCCATAGTTCTTTTTCGTTTGGACTTCCTGCATGACTAGGAATAATGTTAAGTTTAAATCTCAGTTTACACAGGATGCTGCTTTTTGCAAGCTAGACCTCTCTCTTTTACCAAAGTAAAATAAAAACCACTGAGGTTCTTATTTCAACAGACTCGCTCCAACTTAACCAATACTGCAATTTCTTTTAAAAAGCCTTTTATTTTTGCCCCCACTGTTGAATGATCCCATGACTGGTTTTGTGCCTGTCCCAACACAGGACACAGGGAAAGCTGGGACCAAACCCTACACACAAGATCCCCAGAGCCAGGATGTTTCCCAGCTCCACAGACAGTGTGAGAAAATAAGCATTGTTGTTCTGCTGCCTGTGCTGCTCTGAACTGGGTTTCTCATTAACAACAGCCACACCAAAGGTGCCCTTGCTGACTGAACTTGCTCCTGAAGGTGGGGACAATGGCAAGCTGCGAGTAACACTCCTTCCAGCAGAATGGAATTGGACTAAAAACCCAAAAGAAGCTTCTTCTCTACACCCTGTACGTGGAAAGGAGCCCGTATGAGTCAGTGGCAAGTGGATCTGCTTCAAGCCAAGTCCATGCAGAATTGCTCTCCTAGGCCTCTGTGTTCAAGCACTGTTGGTAGTGTCACCACCAGAGTTTCACAGTGTTCAACTACCGAAACCTGTGGCAATTTAGAAATTTTCCAGCTCCTATTCTCCAGCCCAGACAAGCCAGGAGCCCAAACGAGTCAGTGTGCCCGCAGCAGTCCAGTCTAAATGAAGGGATCCTCCATTTATTGCACTAATAAATTATTTGCAGTCATTTGCTGGGGGGAAATGTCTGCCCAAAGTGAACAACACTCACTACTGCTCCAGGCATAAGAAGAAGCAGAATGATTTCTGAAGTCAAACATATGAAACATGGAATTTACTACAGAATGCTGCAAGAATAACATGAGTGTTATCTTAAGAGCAATAACAAATGAACTAATCAGAACAATGGCAGAACTAACTGTAAATGGTTAAAAAAGTAGTTTTCTATGTATAGAAAAGAGTTCTAAGCACTTTTTACTGTTATAAACAAAAATGTCCCTTTTTTATGCTATTGAGATTGAGAGTCAGCTGGCCAAGTCTGTGTGACACACTACGGGTTAAATAGTGCAACTGGGAATCCCAGCGAGGAATTCCACAGGAACCCACTGCAAGGCTGTAAAGAAACCTACAGTCTGAATTTAAAGATGCAGCTCTGCATTTTAAGCTGTGACTCTTAATGGCAACTTGATTTCAAGTGTCAGATAACCTACTGGTGGGGAAATTAAGATACTGAGCTGTACAGATAAGAGGGAAATGTAAACAGCAAGAAGAGACTTAAATAGAAGGAGCAATCCCAAGAAATGAGAAACCAGGACCTGTGGCAACAAGAACTCAACAAGAACTCGATTATTCCCTGTAACAAATTTTACAAGTACCTTTCCCATTGGCCAGTTACAATACCCATTTAATTCCTCAGAATTCAATTATACTCACTTTTGTTCAAAAGGAGCAACATCCTAAGAAAAGTAAACCACCCTAAGGTAATGCTACAGATACAAAAGAGCATCTTTTGCACATTCATAGAAAATACTAACAGCACTGAACTCTTTAAGGGTTAGGAATCCAAAAGTACTCCAAGTTTCATTGATGCAGATTTTTATGAAATTGAAAATGACCACCGGTTTTGAAAACCATTTTAAGCTGCTTCGCCAATATTGCTAATTCATATGACAGTCACTACAAAGAACACCTGTAAGGTGCTGGGAGAATTCAGTATTTAAAATATCCATAGCAATCTTAACCCAGAATGAACCAAAGTTACATATTTTAACAGCTCCAGCTATGAGCATTAGTAGGAGAACTAAAAAAAGCACTGTCTATGCCCAAGGTGTGTCAGTGCAGCGTGAAACATGAGGGCTCCTTGTGTTATGTTACTGTGCAATGGTAAAAAAAAAACAAGCAGAAAACTCCAAGCTGAGAAGCCTCCAGCAAATATTACCTGCGGGAAGTGGGAGCACCCACCCCATCTCCTTGGCTGTCCCCAAACCTGCAGTGACACCTGAACTCCATCAACAGGACCTGAAACACCTCCAGCAACAACAGCAGCGACTCTAAGAGGCTTCGCAAAGTTTTCCTACAGTAAAAAGATTATCTGAAAAACTCTGAGAATAAAGCATTTCATCCAGTGAACATGTTAAATCATTGGAATTAATTTCATGACACCATCAGTACAGCAGATATGATGTGGCTGTTCTTCACTAATAAAGCAAAATTACAGAGAATGGGAAGAAATTGATCTGTGTATGGTATCAAAGCCATCAGTCTGCTTTTACTTCATTAGAGGTAAAACAAATGCAGTTTCAGAGGAATCAGTACCTGATGCTGCAAGAAAAAAACACATTATTACAAAAAACCAAATCCAAGCTTTCACAGCCAGATGATGACATAACACTGTAATGGGACCCAGATAATGGACATAAATGCAGTGCGTGTTCTGCGAGGTCTGTGACACACAGGGCTCAGAGCTGTCCCCAAACCTGGGAACAGGGACACGAGAAACAACAGCAACCTGTCCTGCAAATACACTGCAAATCTGGAGACAGCCAAGCCCTAACAGAGAAAAAGCAAGTTAGTTTTTCACACAATTTTGGGCTTTTAGCTGAAGCAGGGAAAAATTATACAGCACAGCTGCTGTATCTTTTCACAAGTATCTATACAGAAAAAGACAAAGCCACAGAACCTTAGAGAATATTGAGTTAGACCCAAGAATTTTGGAATATTAATTGCAAAAAAGCACTTTCCAAAATGAACAGTTAACCCTTGATGCTGTTGCTGAGGGGCCAAACTCTATAGCTGACGTGTAAAATTAAAAATTCCATACATTACAGCCAAGTTAAGTCAGTTTCCAGAGGATTTGCGGGAAAGGCTTCTGTTGCTCAATACACACACTAGGTGTCACTCCTCAACAGCAGCACAATCCCACCAAACCACCAGGAAAGGCAAAGTCAATTTCCTCATAAATATTTTTATTGATTTTTAAGCTGTTAACACTCAGCACCTGGACTCTGGATTTGTTAATCCTAAGTAATTACCTCTTTAGCTAATTACAAGAAAATGCAGCAACCCCCCCGGCTCATGCTGACATCAGATTAAATATGGAAAGCTTAACAATCAATTAGTTTTGTTTCCTATGGCTTAGTGTGAATGTTTCATCACTTGGCATTTCCTTTTTCCTGTCCTGCGTGGAGGCTGCTGGGTCCTTGGTCTGTTGCTCCAAGGCCTCCACCAGGCTGTTCTCCCATGCATAACTTATCCAGTGTCAGTTTACATGGACTCCAAACTCACTCCAGCAGAGCCCCACCAAGAACTGCACGGCCCTGAATTCCGCACAAACACCTTAAACCATTTCCTGCTCCCCAGAGCTCTCTGTGACCAGGATAAAACACAACTCGCCCCCACTGGGAC
This sequence comes from Sclerurus mexicanus, assembly GCA_013396755.1. Lineage (NCBI taxonomy): Eukaryota > Metazoa > Chordata > Aves > Passeriformes > Furnariidae > Sclerurus > Sclerurus mexicanus. The sequence goes on along the minus strand of VWZF01005765.1, from coordinate 117,686 downwards.
CCCAAGCAGTCCCTGGCTCAGACACAACTATGGATTTTTCCTCCTTCAGACAGCATGTTTTCCTGATGTTTTTAGGGAGTATTAAGGGGCAGTTATTAGCCACCCAATCCCAAGCCCCAGGAATGCAGCTATTCCCTCTAACCAGGTGAGCAGGCATGAGCTACTTCCCTATTCAGTGACACAGCCGCAGAAATGGCATTCCTTATTCAGTGTAAGTGTATTAATGAGCTGCCATTACCTGGCACAGGTACAGGTGGTGATACCTCCCCTGCTGGGCTGCAGAAGGAGGAGGAGGAGGAGGAGGAAGAGTTTCTCCTGCCCCAAACATGGACCAGGCAGATTTATGAGCTCATGTTCTTCGACACTGCCTTGGGCAAAACCCAAAAGCAGACTTGTGCTAATGCCATAAGGAGCAGAAAACACAGTTCACATTTCAGCCTCACAGTTACAGGGGAGAAAGGAGGGAGAAGAATAAAAGGGAGATGAACTGGCTGCATTAAAGAGACAATCCAAGACCACAAAACCCCAGGATTGCACGTCATCATTTTCATGGCCATTTTTCCCATTACAGGCACATTAGGCTAAACAGCATCTTTTCTATTACCAATATAAATACCATTCCAACTACAAATTACTCATTAATGCAAAACCATGAAACCACAGACTTCTAAGGGGTCTGGGTTGGGTTTCTTTAGGGGGAGTGAGAAGAGAACAATTAACTTTTGTTTTGACTTCAATTTCTAGAGTCCCACTGAAAGTTTGAGGGGTTTTTTCCTACTACCCTTACTGAAAAAAAACTCAAAATATAAACAAAGATGACATTTCTTTGATGAAATACTCGAGTAAAAAGTTAGTTGGAGTAACAAGGAGAAAGAAATAAAGAAAACAGAAATAGATGGAAAGCAATGGATATGTGTTTAATCTTAAGAAAAAATCTGGCCAATTATTTTCCTAATTAACTGTTAAGAAATAGCAATTAAAGGTACCACTGTTTTCTGAGTACAGAGACAGGTAGAGCTTATGCTAAGAATTTCAGTGTGCATTATAAGAACGTTTTTATATGTTAAGACTTTCACCTGGTTCAGCGATATTTTCTGGATCTTTCACATCCAAATATATTTAGGTAATAACTTTAATTCAAGAGGCACCTCAGAAAATGATCTATCCCAGACTACTCTTCTTCAATTAAAACAATCCCAGTTTGATTATGCAGAAGTTAACTAGGTAACACTTCCTCACCGGCCACTGCCCATGCTCTGATGGCCAGTGCTGGGAAGCAGGGAAGGATTTGCTTCTGGATGTGAAAGATGCTCCACTGAACTAACAGAGTTTAACAAATGAGTATTTCACACGCTCAGATTAAACTGGTGTGCAGTAGCTGACAACTCCTATCCCTTTATTTCCCTTGTGCTGCAAGACCAAACATCGTAACCATAACAGATGCCTTCATGTGAGACGAGCTGGGCCCAGACTCGTGCTGTGACACCTTCAAAACAAACACAACACTGAACTTCATGAGGATGGAGCGTAGGGGAAAAGTGCTGTTTTGAACTGCCCCTCCATAAAATATAGAAGCAAAACCTTTTATAATTAACATAAAAAGAACAAACAAACTATTCTGAAAGCTTTAGTCTAACAGTCTACAGAACCACTGATCATGTGCTCCCAAATTCTCCTGAAAACAAAAACCCCAGCTTGTTTTCAGAGCATCAATCCCCAGATTCTCAGGACAGATGTGTTACTGCAGGATTTCCAAGTCATTCTGATAAAATATCTTAACTCTGCATATTCATTTAACCAACATTCTCACTGCATAATAAAATGGTTGTACCTGAAAGCTTAACACCCTCCCCAGCTCTGTTCTGCCATTCCCCTGGTACCACTGTGACTGACATCTGGTTTCACCTCTCACTGTGAAGCTCCAAGTAAACACAGAATGACACTTAAAACACAGATTTGTTTCATGGTATGGAAAACTTACTTCAAAAAGAAACAGGATGGAGTCCAGCTCCTCCCTTTGTGATTTATTCCCTGCAAGACACAAAACAATATTGTTTGCCATAAATACGCATCGTGAGACAGCAAAATCAGGCTGTTGTTGCTCATCTGAAGACAAAGATGTCACGTGCAGCTTTTTTTTCATCTTTATCTAATATCCCAAGTGCAAGACGTGTCCAAACTTTGGTGTCTCTCCGTGCCCTGCCCACGTCTTATCTGAACAGATGAACTGCAGGACCCCAGATCAGGTGGGAGGACATGTGTGTAAATGCACAGGAACTGAGCTCTGTGCTGAAATGACATTTAGCCATAAAAACAAACTCAGAAATCTTATCAGCTGCTGACATTTCAGAGAGCGATTTCCCATGCTCATCTCTTCTGCTGCCATGAAATTAAAGTGATTAATACTAACATTATGCTGCATGAAACTATTAATGCAAATACAGATAATTGAGGACTATACAATCATGGAAGAGGCTTCAATGGAATTGCTTTGAAGAACTGTTGGGGAACCCTTACCAACACCTGCTGGCAAAACTCTAAAACTTACCTTTTTGTTTCAAGCTATTTTCCAGTGTTACGAAGTTTTCATAGAATATAAAATAAATTTGAGAATAATTATTGTCAAAAAATTGCTTCAGGTCACTTCCATCCACAATATCTGAAAAGAGGACAAACAGTGTAATTACACAGGAGCAGAATGCTGAAAATTCTTGTCTTTCTGCAAATTTAGCATTAGAAAAAGAAAGAAATTAAACACAAAACTATTTTAGAGATTTCACTGAATATTCAATACTAAACTCTGATTCCAGCCTTGCCAGTAAAACAAGGAAATGCCCATTTCCATGGAATTAATGGCAGTTTGCAGGAGGGCTTTGGTTCATTTGCTTTCCACTAAAAAAAAAAAAAAAAAAGAAAAAAAAGGGGTGAGTCTTGGCCATGTAACCAAACAGCTCCTGCACCATTGAAACAAGCAGGCACTGCTGGAGAAAACAAACACCAGCAAAGATTTCTGGATGCAAATCCAGTTCTTAAATTTACTTGGCGAGCAGAGCAATCAGAAAACAGCACATTTCTAATTCATTTTTAAAAATAATGGCAACCCAAGCATGAATCATTTTCCGAAGCCTTGACTCAGGTCTAAAATTTGGACTCAGTTTACTTTTTAAGAAGATAAAAGTCTGATGTTTTCTTAACCCGGCACTTGTCAAACACAGTAACTTCACCCATTTGCTCTTTATTGCAAGAAAAGTTAGGCAATTCCACCCAACATTAAGAGGATGAAGGACAATAATTATTAACAACACATCCTCTCACTGAAGCTTCACCTGGTAAGAAACCATTAATCAAAATAAAGTTGATTGCAGCAACAAGTCCCAACAATACCCCAGGACTACAGAAGAAAGAATGACTTTAGCCTTGGACAATTTGATTTTTATTTAAATTAATACCTTTCCAGCAGTAAGGCTTTGCTTGGCTGCTTGTACTATGGAAACAATTAGTGCAGGGAAAACTCTTTAACATGATATTTGTTTCCTACAAACTACTGGTCTTGAATTTGGAAGCTAAGTGCAATTATTCCTCTCCATGAATGCGTTCTGTTAAACACAACTCCGGGGGCAAACAAGGCCTTCATTTACAGGGATTTCATATGAAGGAATGAGGTCATTAAAATCTACACAAAAAGGAAACTTTCCCTGTGAATTGTGAAAGGAGGAGAAAGGAACTGCCTTAACAAAAACGTAAATTCTCCTTTTCTCTAAATGTGGCATCTCAGTTGTGACTCAGGGGTGAGTCTGATGTGAGCTGCATCCTGCAGAGACAGCCTCTTCTTAGAGATATGTTTAACTTCTAGCAGATAGGGCTCATTCCTGTTTTGCAAATGGAAAACATCAAGGAAAGTTTCCTGTGCTGTTTAGCATTTGATAATAAGAGAAAATCCTGACTTTGGGGAAATCACACTGACTGAATGAGCGTTCACAAGCACTCAAGGAAGCGAGGCAGCAGGGCTGGGGCTGAACTGCCCGTCCCAAGGATTACTTTTATATTTACTCACAAATAGCTCAGGTTACTCCAGCTGCAAACAGGCTCGGAGCACTCACAGCTCAGGCAAGCCGGCAGACAGCAGCAGCCATCAGACCCCCAGCAGCTTCCTAACCCTTGCAATTCACCCCACTGCCGAACAGGGACAGGTGATCCACCGGCTCACGCTTCTGGTTAACATTTCAGTGCGGCTTTGGTAGCAAAATACAGCAAATAGCAAGACAGCCATGAGGGTCACATCCTATTTCTTCTATATAAATATGAAATGACTGGCTCATCGGACACCTCCCAGTCCCCCTGACTTGTTTTACTACTTAAATCTAAAATTTAGGGAAACAAACTACTCAAGTACCATTTAATAAGATCCTGAGTTTACTCCCAAGCTCTCATTGCTCTTTCTCATATAAAAAAAAAAAATCCATAGGGGACAACAAGTCTCTCCTCTGCATACCAGTTATCTTTTATTTTCCTGTTAACTACAAACATTATCACAGGCACTTGTTAGAAATCCTCCCTCAGTTCCATGAATTTCCAGTCACTTGACTTTATATTATTTATACAAAGCTTTCTCAATCCTCAAGCACTTGAAAAATTAAAGGAGATGAAGAGAACTTCACAGTCGTACCCTGGTTAATGATAAACTCTTATTACCAGCCTCACCCCAGAAATAACGCACAATTTTTACTTATCTTCAAAAAAAACCATGTCAGCATGGAAATAGACTGTTACTAAAACACCCCTCTGATTAGAACAAATTCCAAAATAATGTTAACGCCTCAAATTTCACACGAGCTCTATGGAATGACACCAGTTCTAAATTCAGTGAGAAGCCCAGACACATTTCCCTTTTGACTGTCTCTGAATGAAAATTTCCACTCCAGCTGGTTTTACTCCAGCTGTACAGAACTGTAAAACCAAGCAGTGCTACAACTGAAACCCCACTACTCTCCTTTATTATCCCATTTTTGATGGACCAATTTCAATGAAAAACAGGGTTTTTTCCTAATTGATACTTTCAAAGACAAAATTAAGGATTGCACTTGGTAATCTAACGAAGTTCATATTTAACCTGAACTGAAGTCTGTGTGCAACCGTGTCAGGTCTCCCATATATTTGCCCACTGCTCAACAGAGAAAAGGATGAAAGCACTGGACATAGCAGCATCCCACATCTGTCAGCAGCAATACTCATCACACCTAAATATTTCAGCTGTGCCTGAGGAAAGAACACTACTGAAGATGTTTCAATTAAAAAAAAAAAAAAGTAATTTTACCCAAGAATAGCCACAGAAAAAGTCTTAAAGAGCAGTGATTCATCTTTGTGCCACAAAAGTCCCACAGAAACCACTCTGGGAACCTGCAGAGGCTTCATTTAAGGCCAGTCAGTGGGGAAGAGCCAAACCTATACATCCCCACCGCTGCTTATCAGTTCATTATTTTTTAAGTCTACTGCAAAAAAAAAAAAAGGCCACACTTCTGACACTTCCACAAACTATATTTGGAAAAAAATGTTCTTACTGACTTTACAAAATTTTTGAATGTAAGCACATCTCCATTGCAGAAAAAAATAAGGGAAATGTTCTGGTCGTTTCCCCAACACAAACGAACACCCACTTTAAAGTCCTGTTGCTACTCTGGGTAGTGTTTTGTCCTGCCATGCAGCCAGAGTACCTCACAGATCAGGATTTTGGATCCTAAAGGGCATTTGAGGCCTGAGAGATGCTGTAAGCAACACAAACTTAAAGGGAACCTTTTCTTTCAGTTTGGACACTGCACAAACTTACACAAATGGCACTAAGGGGCATGAAGCAATCCAGAGCTCACATGAGCCCTTATTTATGGAAATACACATTCCTTTCCCTCATCCTTCCCCTATTATCGTCATCTCTCTGATTTTTATCCTCCCGCATCAGTCAGATCACAGAAGAGTAACTGTCACTTTGTTTACAATTTAATTCCTGTGATTTAAAACTAACAAAGGAAGAGGAGTTGGCATCAACTAAGGAAACACAAGAACAGGAGCAGCTATTTGGAGAACATGTGCCCCTATGGCTCCAGTGAAGCAGTTGGTGATAGGGAGTGAAATGTCCAGGGTGGGAGGAACAGACACACATTCCTATCCCTGGCCAGCGCAAGGAGAGGTGCATCTGGGGAGAAGGAAAAAAAGAAAATCCAACTATTTTTGAGCCTTTATGCCAAAAGCTTTGTTTTTCTTAAATACCAAAAAGGTTCTTCCCGTGTGTTGCTTCATTGTCTGTGCTGACCAGTACCATAAAAAAATAACACTTGCAATGATATTTATGAAAATACTATCTCCAAAACGCCACTCCCGTGCTATCTCAAACGTTTACATTGCTGTTCCCAAAAGCAGACATCCCGGGAACATCCCCAGAGCCCACTCATCCGCAGGCCTTCCCTGACCCCCAGCCCTGAGCAGCCAGGCACCTGCCACACCACAGCCCACTGCCAGCCCTCTGGCACTGGGAACAATCTTCACTTTAAACCAGAGTTTAATCCAGAAAACCTCCAAATACAGCAGCCATTTGGAAGGAAAGATGTCACTTCCTGAGAGTGACGCCCATGTTCTCCCCCTTTCCAACTAGGTAATAAGTTTCTTGACAGAAACACACCAGAGAGTACCACCTCCTGCACCATCTGCCTTAGGAGAGAAATTAATTTTGGCACACTAATAAGCCCAGTTTTCCATTTGTTCCCGCTCCAGGTCTGTCCCAGGAGCCCCAGAGCCTCCTCAGCACCGCAGGGGCACACAAAATCCAACAGTGCCCCTGGATAACCAGGAGCCAGAGGAAGGCAGTACTGCAGCTTCAACCAGTTGTGTCTCACTGAGAAGCTGAAAAGGGAACATGAACAAAACGGTTGCTTTTTTCTTAGTTCTTCAAGTCTATTTATTTCATTGAGGCTGGTGCAGAAGGAGGAAAGGTACCATCCCAAGTTCACAACACAGTCTCCAGTCGTGATGTTTCTCAGGGCAGTTCCACAAAACATTCTAAAGCTCTGATCTTAAAGAATTTCCCACAATTGTTTTACAATAAAATTGACATTATTTTAACATAGTTAGTACAGCACGTGTGCAATTGGACCCATACAGGTAACAGACATATCTTAACGCCAGTACCTTCTCCTGGTTTTTCAAATTCCTGCCCCCAGGCACCTACATACACGGTTCCATCGAAACAACAAACAAAACAGAACCAACGAAAACAAACAAAGGCTTTTTACACACCTTCAGTACAACAAACTTACACGTTTAGTTCCCAGAGGGAAATCCACTCGAAACCGACTATCTGACTGCCAACCACAGGCACTACTTGGACAGGGAACAGGAGGAATTCATACCCGGAGCACTCATACACCCTTTGCTCGCAGCCACCTGCACACCAAGGTGCAGCCTTGCCCACACACCCAAGGGGTCTGAAGCTGCTCAGGCCCTGGCACAGGAGTCCCCTGGGTCCCACCACATCACAACTGCTCTGCTTGTGGGTGCAAATCACGAACTTAAATAGCCACAGACCGAGCATATCAAACTTGCACTTACTGTTGCTCAAAAGATGAGCCAGGCCACAAGGCTGGCTTTGTCCAGCACTGCGCCCACCAACCAAGTGCCCCCAAACGCAGCAGATCCCAGGGGAATAATGCCCCTAAATCAGAGTGATTGCTCACACCTGTACCTAATTGACAACACCTGGAAAGCAGCAGGAGCCACAGGGTCACAGCCCCTTCCCCTCAGGAAGCTCCTTCCCAGAGCTCCACCTGCTCAGCACCCTCCTCATCCTCACCACAGAACCCCCTCACTCTGTTACAACACATTAAAAGCTCCTTCTGTGTATCTCCTCCTACCAGCAGAACATCAGACAGAAGCTTTTCGCCGCAAACTCGGGAGGCTCCGCAGGGCCCACCTGAGCATGGCACTGAGGGAGCACCTGAGCTCTGCCCACCCAAACCCCCCAAATTACAGCTCACAGCTGAAGCACATCAGCCCCTCCACCAGGTACAGCTGAAGCACATCAGCCCATCTCAGTGTTCAGAACTGTGAGGGTAAAGGCTTCACCTGTAAGGCGACATGAGAGAGGCTCAACCTCGCCACAGACGTAGAAAAACATCACAAAAAACCATACCATGGCTTCCCCTGAAGTTAAAAAACGCTAAGAAGCCTCACATTAACGCTGCTCACAGGAGCGGAGTTCCTGCGAACAGAGGTCCCCGGGAGCCCCGAGGGAAGGGCATTTACCTCCCGCCCCGCACCCAAACCACGGCGGGAGCGCCCGGGCACCGCCGAGCACGGGTTCCCTCCCTGGGATGGGCTGGGCAGAACACCGGGCACCGGGGGTCCCTCGGGGCAATGGGGGGGTCCCCTCGGGGGACAGCGGGGGGGGCCCCTCAGAGAAATGGGGGGTGCCCTCGGGGCACGGGGGGCGCCCTCAGGGCAATGGGGGACACCGCAGGGTCCCCTCAGGGCAACAAGGGGTGCCCTCAGGGCACGGGGGCATCCCCTCAGGGCAATGGGGGCCCTCTCAGAGAAATGAGGGGTCCCCTGAGGGCCCGGGGGGGGCTCCGGGCGCGCCCCCGCCCG
>VWZF01005765.1:42170-108946 GCA_013396755.1 Sclerurus mexicanus | reverse complement strand
CCCCGGCTGGTTGGGGCGGCAGGACCCCCGAGCCCGCCCCGCCCCGCTGCCGCCGTCCCGGGGGGCACTGCCAGGGGTCCGGGGCCTGCCCGCCCTCCCGGGGAACAACCATCCCCTCCCACGGGAGCTCTTCACCCGGCCCAGCTCTCCACAGCGAAACCTTTGGCATTGCTGCTTGCACTGCAAACACGTGGGTAACAAGTGCTGCCTCTATTCCTGCGGTGCAGAGCGCTCGTAGTTACACCACAAGAGCATGATCCACGCAGAACGAGAAGCCAGCGGGGTTTCACTTGAAGGTCCTCAGAGCCTCTTAGTAAAATCCCCGCAAAAAATTTTAAAAAAAAAAAAAAGCCAACTTTAATAAACACCAAGGCGGGTTCTGTGGTCCTAAAAAAGAAAACTCTGTCAGAGAAATACCTTGCACGTATAATTCTTTAACAAAGTTATCCAAGGATCAATTTCCACATCGTGTAGAAATTATTTTTCGGCCATGAATCGTTGTAGAATAATGAAATGTCACAAGAATTACTATTTTTAGGAGCATAAAATACATCACGGCCACATCTGGCTTCCCCTGAGCCCTCTGAGGGACCATTTCTGCTGCAGAGCCCCGGGGTCACCAAAGCAACAGGTCATCCAGCCCTCCAGTCCCGCTGGAGAAGGGACATTCCCGGCTCCTCCACCTCCTGGGACAGCCATGTGGCACCCAGGGCACAGGCAGGGTGCGAGTTACCCTGCTAAATGAATAAACAAATGCCTAAGTGAAGGAGCAAGGGCCGGGGTTTGGGCAGGAGGGGGCTGCTTCAGCGTGGCACAGCTTCCCCCTCTGGGGACAGCTGGATTCTGGAAGGTGCAGAGCAAAGGCTGGCCCTGCCACCAAACCTCGTGGCATTGCTGCTGCTCTTGAGAATTCCCTTCCTGGAGTCAGGAAGATGGATAGTGCTGATGCACGGCGCTTAAAGGGAAAATTAAAAAATTCGTGTTCTTACGCAAAAAAGGTGGAGCACGCAGCCTTGGAGTCAGGAATTCACTGCTGCCCCACCGGCCCTTACCTTGGCGCCCATGTCAGGCTTACAGTAATTCCTATTGCATATTCTTCCCATCACACCATTACACAATATCTCATTTTAGAAAAGTTATAAATCTGCTGAGATTGTCTAAAATTTTGGGTCACGTGCTGCAATCTGAGCATCTGCAGCTTCCTGAGAAGAGTGAATTGGGCCATTCTAGCGTGTACCTTTCATTGCCACTAATCAATTTGTGCAGTTGGCAGAGGAAGCACGTGGATAAAATCTTGGCTTGCTCTTGTTTCTTCTCCTTTTTTTTTTTCCCTTTCATTTTAATTGGCTTATGAAACCAGTGACTTTCAGTTTGTCTCTTCTGGCGGTTTCTAATTGTTTCGTGCTTTTGTCTTTTTCTGCCTTGTGCAAAAAGGAACCATTGCAGATAAAGGAATTGTGGTTATACAGCTGCTCTGTTGTCTGATAACTCCTGTGATAAGCAGGGAAGCGTTGTGGTGCTGAGCACCAAACTGCGTAGCTTTGGTCACTTGGTGTTTTAAAGTTTGCCAGAACTTCTCCTTGTGCAAAGCTCCACGGAATAAGGATGCCATGGCTGGAATCAGGGTGCTCTAGAACAGTCCTTGCTCACCCTCTTAGCTCCTGGGAAATGGGGTCACGTGGGGAAATCAGTGAGTCAGCATCCTTTAGCACTGGCATAATTGGAGCGGTTGGAAGTTATTGATTTGTGCTTTCACCATGGAATTAAGGTTATTTATCTCAGTTCTCCTGCGTCCACGAGCTGCAAGGTGAGGAAGTGCTTCTGTATGTGGTGGGAGGTAATTCCCTGTGGGGCAGGACATTCCCCTCTGGAGCCTGCAGGGCTGGCACTGGGGAGCCAGTGGGTTGTGAGACCCAGCTGGAAGGAACCAGGGGAAGCTGAAAGGGCCCCTGCTGTTCCCAGCAGCATTGAAAAGCCTGGGACAGAGCAGAGACCAAATTCAACCCTGCCGCCATGACTGTTAGTGGGCCTGCTGCTGAAGTGAGATAAGCCTGGTCTCTGTATCACTCACGGGGCTTCTGAAATAAGAAATAAGTAGGTGGATAAAGGAACAAACATTAGCATGATTCAATGAATTCTTGTGAGAAGGGGCTTTGGCCACTTGGTTGTGGCAAGGAGAACTAAGCTCCCAGAAATTAAGATGCTTCTGTACAGGGTGGGACAAGAGACTTTGCTTCTCAGAAGTTTCTTCTCTTTTCAGAGCATATATTACCTGGAAATACACAGTCTAAACTCAGCTATCAAAAACTGAAGTGGTTCTAAAGATTTCTGACACTTTTCCAGTTTGGTTTTTGGTATATCTTTGCATTAGGTGAATCATCATGGTAGAAAACTGAATGCTAACCCCTGGATGTCCTTACTTTTATTTTCTCCTGCGTGTCCCACGTCACAGCACGTGGGGCAATGCTTTGTTGTGTATGTAGATGCATCACTGTGCACTGGCTAAATGTTCATGGTAACATTCCTTTGGCTTTTGTTAAGAACAGGCAGCTTAGCAGGAAGATGCAAAGCCATGGAATGGTTTCTCCTCAGAGTTTTAGGTAGGCAAAAGTATTCAAATTAATATGTACCTGTAGGAACTCAGAGTTATATCCCACTGTTCTAGAACCTATTAGTTCATCATCAAATGTAACTTTCAAATGATTCATTTAGGAGCTGATGTAGCATAACACAACCCAGAAATGCCAGTAAACCTGCAGCACTGATTTCAGCCTGTGCAGGAGAACCACTTGTAAAATCCTGTGACTTGTGTTTTCTAACAATATAACAGTAATTTCCCAGAAAGTCAGATGATGCATTTCTGAAATTCGATGCTTAAGGTAGAATAATTTCCTGAAAGAGGTTTGGTCATTCAGCTTTCAGGATCTGAGGTAAAATCTATATAAAGCAGTCTCATAAGGGGACTTGTGACAGAACTGAATTGTTAAAGGTCACAGCACAGTGTGATGTCCTGAGCGAGCTGAGGGGATGGGCACAGGTGCAGCAGTGGTGTGCATGGATTGGGTGTTCCTTGGGAAAATCACTCCTTGTGCAGGAGCCTGCCTGCCTGCCTGGGTGTCCGCTTGCACAACGTGGCGGGCAGACCCTACTCCTGCTGGCTCCCCTGGAGGAAGAGCAGCATCCCATTAGTCCGGGGGAGGTTTCTGGGGAGTTGTGGCATAGCCAAGACTGCGCTGACAAGAGAAAGTGCTGACCTTGCAAAGGCTGCCCCTGCAGTGCTCTGTGGCTGCTGGCCCAGCCCTCCTGGCCAGGCTCCTTCTGCTCTTGGAGGAGTTTCTATTTCAGGCACCCACTGCCTTAAGCAGTGCAGGTGAGGGGCTGCACATTCCCGGTCCAAAATAGAATAGCCTGAATTATTAATACGTGTTTGTGCCACAGGCCTGCACGCTATCCCTGAGTTACACGGCTCAAGCCTTTCCTTCCTCCCTTCTTGGAAGCAGCCTGGTCCTTCAGGGAGTAATGGGGCTGTGCTGGCAGCTATGACCCCACAGCTAACATTGCCCCACTGCAGCTGGGCCCTGCCACTGGTGCTCGGTGCCTCCCTGTGCCACCCGGCAGCCTCTGAGGGATGCAGGGGCAGGGGAGCAGGAGCTGTGGCTCTCAGGGGTTTGCTTGTCATCATCCTGAAGGCATGGTTACTTTCTGAATTTCCCATCAGAAGGATATGACAAATCCCATTTTGCTGGTCAGAGAGCAGTGAATTACCGCAGTGTGTAACAAAATGCATCAGTCAGAGCCACGGTCACAGTGATAAACCCTGGACGTGCCTCGGTGCTGTCACCATTTCTTTGGTGTGCCAGGAGAAGCAGGAGCATTCCTGTGCTCATAATGCACACTGTGCATTCAGCTCACGGGAGGGAGGAATCTCTGTCCTATGTTCTTACCTGCCCTAAGCCAGGGCGGGCAGGGGGAACAAAGTGCCTCTTGATGTGCAGTTTGTGGAAAGGTGACACCGGCCACACGAATTTCACTGGACCTGATGAACAGGCAGGGTTGCTTTTCCTGGGGAGTCTGAAATTTTAATGGCGCAGATTAAGTTACGGAACTTCTCCCCTTACTTGTGTCAATATAACACTTTATACTGAGCCCAGGAAAAAGGCCAGGGGAAAAGTAAATACAGGAGGCTTGCCTCCTAAATAACCTACAGGTGAGATAATTTCCGTAGCGCAGGATGCCAGTACTGACTTTTTGTCCTTCAAACCAAATGCTTCAAATTGTATTTAGAAAGTTGTTTCTTGTGTCCTCTTGCATATCCTTGGTCCAACACATCCATTAAGGCACCCGAGCTTCTTGTTCCTGCATTGGAATCAGCTCACTTGATGCTTCCTGGCTTAGGTGCAGGTGCCTGGCAGAGCTTTGGTGCTGTGCCAGCATAGGGAAACGAGGCTCTGCCCTCTCCGTCCTGACATGACGTGTGAAAAAGACTTTTCCCTCTGGCTCTGTTTGATAATTTCATTTTCCCAAGTGTTCCTATAGGGCATACAGGCATGGATCCCTGGCCCTGCAAAGCTCTGCTTCAGACTCCAAACCATACTGTCAGCGCTGAATTTCTACTGTATGCCTGACTTCTTTTAAGTCTGGATCCTGCAAATGGCTTTCCATGCACCTACTTCTGCCAACGTTTGGAGTTTTGCTGAGTTTATGGAAGCAACGGTGCCTCATCCATTTAATGCTTACTGAGGGTCTTCCCTGGGGACTCTCGTTCAGCACCTGAAGGATTTCTCACAGTTGCTCATGGACTGAGGAGTGTGCCAGCCTTTGGAGGGGCTGGCAGTGCAGAGGAAGCCAGGAGGGCTGTGACCAGTTATCCAGCTTATCCAGGGGTGGAGAGGAGCAGTCCAAAGGGGCGCAGTGTCTGCATGTCTCCCGAAGAGGCATGCTGGCCTCTCGGATGAGCACATCCCAGCCTCACAGCTCCCCAGAGAGCAGTTAATTATTTAGCAGGAGTTACTTACTTAATACTTACTTGTAGGAGTTGAATATTGACTTTAGGGAAAGCAGATGGGACACAGCTCCCAGGGGACTGTGGGATAGCAAGCCATGGGTGGCAGCGCTGAAATAACCCACGCCTAAGGCTGGGAGCAGTAGTGTCCTTAGCACAGCTGCATCTGGGAGCTGGGCTTTCAGAAGTTCTCACTCTGGCAGTAAAAGGGAACGGATCTTCCGGGTACGGGGCTATTTAGTAAGAATCAAGTGGAAAACTTCTAGTCATTGCAGCATATGAGGCATTCAGATATCACTCATATAGTAAAAATGATAGATAGAAGAAATGCACTGTCAAAAAATCCTGACAGATTTCTTTTTGCCAGGATCTCAAACTGTGTATAGAGGGAAAGAGAAGGATTTATGTCTATGGATGGAAAAAAATCCAAAATAGAAAGATCAGGGATTGCATGTCCCATGATACCTTCTAAAAGGAAATGGTATGGAGGATGTGGAAAATTTCGTGGAGTAAAAATATCCAACCCACCAAGGAGAGCTCAGACTACACTTGTGAAAGGCTGAACTGCATGAGGAGGTTTATGGCACGTTGTGCAAGCCCATAACCTGCTGCCCTGGCCAAGATCTTTCCACGAGGAGGTGTTACAGCTCAACTTGAGAGCGGACTAAGAAAGCAGAGATTGCTTACACCCTAAAAGCAGGAAAATCATCCCTCTTCTTCCCTGCTCCGTGTGCCACGAAACAGAGATAAAGTGCTGCTTGTCTCAACTGCACTAAATCCGAGATAAGTGTTGTTTACTTCACCCCTCTCCAAGAGGAAAGGTCACCCGTGATCTCGGTGGAGCTGCAGCAATTTCCTCCTGGCAGCGTTCACCTCTGGCCGGCAGTGGTGGAGCTCCAGAGCCCCTGCTCCCCTCCTTGGGAACACACCTTAACCCTGTCCCTGCCAGCCCTGGAGCTGGCTCTGAACACACAGGCACAGCACGCAGGGTCTGCAGCAGCAGCGAGGTGGTGACAGTCATGCTTACAGAAGCACCTCTGGTGCGAGGAAACGATGCACAGAGTGTGAAGTCGGGGTCATTTGTTCCTGCAAGTCATGGATGAAGTGTTCTCCCACCTGAAATACGAAGCCATGTTTTCCTTTGGTCCTCTGCTTGGCTTTCTTGGGTTTACATTGCCATATTTTTAACCTAAACTCTCTTTTTTTGACTCAACATTACATTCAGATTTTCATTTTTCTCTCACCTTCCTCTTCATCACTCGAAGGAACAATAAATGAGGAAGGAAGGAGCTGGCTGGGGTCGCCCTTGAGCCGGGCTTTGTTAACACCAAGGATGACCACTCGGATTGTCTTAACCCCGAGCTTCCATTCTCCTTCTGAAGAGAAGATCTCAAATGCTTTTGTACATGAGAAAGAGAACAAAAAACCCTTCAAAATGAACGAGTGATGTTGCACACATTCTTTCTTTCTTTCTTCCCTTGCAAATGAAGGGCTGCAGAAAGCAGTGCAGTAATTACAGCCTGCAGAAATGGCTCGGTTTTCCTCCATGGACAAGCGTGACAAAAAATAATAAATAATTTTTATTGACACAGCTGGTGTTCAGATGAAATTATGTGGTTAGCTTTGAAACTATATTAAAAGAGAAATTTTAATTAACCTGTACCACTGAGTCAGAAGATAATATCTGATGCATCTAACAGGCCTACAGACAAAATATGATAAAATAATTATTTGCAATTAGATATATGCATTAGAGACAATGTTGTAATTAAAATGTACTTAATGTCACAGGAGGTCCTTTATTATCAAAATAATTTGTAGAAGGACCGTGGAAACAATGTGATGATTACCCATTCCTCTGGGGAAAAAAGAAATCTCAGAATTTGCCAAGAGCCCAGAACATTTCTGGGTTTGGAGCAGATACCATCATGGTCCAGTAGCTGGACTCCTCTCTCCCAGTGCCAAGTCCAGGTGCCCAGGGTCCATTGCTCAGGGTGTCTCTCAATTGTCAGATTTCACTGTGGGGAAACCAAAACACCAGTTCCAGGAGGATGCAGAGCTTCCATTCTGCCACTTCACGCTGCCGCATCAAATCCTCATTGTAAGGAGTCACGCCAGTGCTCCGAGGCACGCTTGGAGTTAGTGTTTCTTCATGGAAATATTTATTTCTCCACGGAAATATTTATTTCTCCAAATCATAAACAATAACAGAAATTGCTGCGAAATGCATTAAACTGAAGGAAATGGCTCGAGGGGAAAACACCCGCCCCAGTATATCATCAGCTGTGTCTTTATCTCCCCTACACTTCTCCACTTCCCAGTTTTCAGGAGAACAAAGAGAATGTGTCAAAGCTGCTTCGGGATTTCAATGAAAAATAATGAGAATTCATTGCTAATTAGGGCTCCAATTAAAAACCCTGATCTTTGCAGGGACACTGTTAATGAAGTTGTAAATTGCAGCTGCAGACTTGCATCCCTATAAGCATTCCCTGGGTTGATTCCATGTGTGTGTGCAGGAGCGGTGAGCTGGTGCCCAGAGCTATCCACGGCACTTGGGAAGTGGGAAATGCCAAGGCTTCATGTGGGGAATTGCTGAAGGCAGAGCTGAGGGTTTTAGGTTAGGATGGCATTTGTCTCACAAAGCATTTGACTTTGTAAGAAAGAAGAATGGTAATTCATGAAGTATTTTTGATCAGTCAATCTAATTAGAAACCTCTGTGTTTACTCGTGTAGTAAATGTTGAGAGTGACAGTCGCAGGTACTCAGGGATGCGTCACTGCCTCTTTGCAAACAGACCAATTGCTTAGACCTGCACCCTTCTACACTCCCAGGGCATTTAAATCAGGAGGAATGGCTGCCACGACCTTCCTGCCCAGTGTGGTGATTTCCCACACTGTAGGCTGCGTGGATGTGCTCCAGCTCTCCGGGCGGGGAAGAAGGAGCCTGTGGAGAATTAAATGAGAATGTAAGTGTGCTGGGGCAAAAATCCTGTTCCTTTTGTCCAGCTGCTGATTCAGGTACGAGCAAACAGAGCCAGACCTGGCTGCGCTGGAAATCCAGCAGCCACAGCAGCAAAGCCCCCTTGCCTGATCCTTCCTCCCTGACTCCTAGCTCTCCATCACTTGCGGCAGGCACATCCCCCTGGTATTTTGTCCAACACTGTTTTCCCTGCTCTCTAGAGAACAGTGGGAAGCCATTGGAGGACAATTAGCAGGGGGTCTGAGACGCTCCCAGAACCTGATCAGAGGTTGGAGATGGCAAAACATGCATAATGTTCCTGTTAATTGTACCCATTTTCCTATGAACTAGGAATGAAACAGGAACCCAGACAGTGGGTGATGTTGGCAGGTGTCTCTGGAGATGATCTGCTCCAGCCTCTGCTCAGGATGGCATGGCCAGAGCAGGGACCTCAGGACTGTGCCTGGTTGGCTTTGGAATATGTCCAAGGATGGAGACTGCTCAGCCTCTCCAGGCAACCTGGGCCAGTGTCTGAGCACCACAAAAGGGGCTTTGGTATGCTTAATTGGAATTTTCTGAACTGCAGTTTGTGTGGTTTCCTCTTTGAAGGCGGTTTGAAGAAACAGTACAGAGCGCTAGGGATGAAGTGCAACATGAATATCAGGGGCGAAGGAGGGAAGTGAAGCATTTCATCCTTGTTCTGGTATTAATTTTTTCTGTTTCATCCAAATGCGTAGATTTTATTTCAGGAAGTGTGTTACAGCTGATGAGATCCATAATGAAGCCATTCAGGGCCATCTCTGAACATGCACTTTTCCCACATATAAAAATGTACCTGAAATTTTGAAAGATGGAATACTCATTTACCAATTTAAAAAGAAAATGGAGAGAATGAGAGAGGCAGGCTCATGGAGTTGTAAGTCTTCACAGAAAACCAATGGAAAAGCACATGTACATTTAGAATGATGTTGACATTTCTGAAATCAGAGATATGGTGTTTTATCTAAATTACACCAAAGCCCTTCAAGATAATGTACTGTGTAATAGCTGCAGTTTTAGGCACTATTTCATTTTCAATTTTCTGTACAAAAAGCATGATTCTTATCCACAATTCCAGCACAGTGTTTGACAAATTATTAGCATATACTGCCCAGCTGCACCTAGTGTAAGGAAAGCTGTGTTTGAGAGGAAGAGGCTACATTTCCTCCCTGCCCTTCACTGGCTTTGCCAGTATTCCCTTTTATCCAGAGAGGAGGCAGAGGGGGCAAAGCTCAGAACTGGGGAGTGGTGGGTGCTTCCTCCTCCTCTTGTGTGCACTCCTGCTTGAACCTCAGGCTTGGTGTGAGCCCTGTGTCCCTCCTGGTGTGTCCTGACTGGCAGGGCTGGGACTAAGAGGGACCCCCAGACCTGCTCAGCTCTGCAATAACCCCGGTAATTCGGTCACACATCCTGCACAGGCAGGTTGTGGTGCTCTGAAGGGTCCTAAAGCACCTCAGAGCAGCAGATAAGTCTGGGCTGCTGAGGGAAGGCCCTCAAGAGCTACTCAGGAGGCTCTGGAGGAGCTGCTTTGTTGTTTAAAAGTGTGTCCTGACACGTGCCCATGTGCCCCCCGTGCCAGCTGCTCCCTCTGCAGCGCTGGCTGTGAGTGCTCGTGTGTGTGGCGTGTGCTGGGCTCACCTTACAGAGGTGTTTCCTTCTCTTTGGCAGATGGAAAGGTATAAATCCTATTGACAGCCACCTGGCGTCAGTGATGGTGCCGCTGGCGTGGCCTTTTCTCTTCCTGGAAGCAAAGCACCATGAGCTCTGGAGGGCAGGATCCAGGTGAACCTCTCCTGGATCCTCAGGGTTCTGGGAGGGAGGTCCCTGCAATTCTGACCAGTTCCTGTTGCCCAGGGGTGTGAGAAGGAAAAGAATTACCTGTGTTCAGGGAGCTTCCTCCTTTCTTGTGGGTATCCAAGGGAACCAGAACACGCTTGGAAGGGCAACGAGACAGCCTGACCCCCAAGTTCCTTGGCCCAATGCTCTGGTTTCCAGCACTACTTGGCTAATATTCTAGGAAAGTTTAGCAGTGTGGGTAAGTTGCTTGCTAATTTTCTGTGTCATGGGGCATATCTGCGCTAGCGGTGTGAGTAAGGGAACCTGGAGCCCTGAGTAAGGAATCCTGTTTAATTCCCATGCAAAGAGCAAGCTACCCTGATGGAGCTGGCAAGGGTCTGCAAATAAGTTTGATGATGGATGCCGTGTGCTCAGCTGAAAGGCAGGTTTTCCACTCACATGCCTGGCTGCGATGGGATGGAGAGTCTGCTCCCTCTGCAGGGAGCTCTGACTTCAGCTGCATTTGTCCTCAGTGTGAAGGCAGGAAAACTCCTTTCTCCGAGAAGTCTCTTTTGAGATACCAATGGACAAAATCGGGAAAGAGGGTATTTTTTTGCACATATGCTTACAAGTCAGTCATCCTCAGCAAAGCGTGTGTGTAGTCCCAGGGGTGGAGGTGGAGCCCCAGCCGCTCCCAGCTGGGATCTGTGGAGCGGGAGCAGGAGGTTGCAGCATACCGTGGCATTAGCTGGGCAAGGAGGGTTTTCATGACAATCATATGGCACCAAAACATAAATTACACTCTGCTAGGAAATTCAATTCAAGGAACAGAAATAGTTACCTTGGCAGGCCAAGAGTAGTGCTGGCAGCACTCGGACTGGTTGCTAAGTGAGGGGGCAGAGCAAGGAAAGGGGAGAAGTGGCTGTGATGCTGCTGCCGTAACAAATACACGCATTAAAGGTAATAAGCCCATACTTTTAAACAATGCAGGGTTTCTGTGTGTGGAAACAGAGTAAGGAAACCAAGGGTCAGAAGAGTCTTGGGATGCATCTCAGAGGTGATCTGTTTGTGGTCAAAATAAATGTGTTTGTTTCAGCTGGTCACTGGGAATGAATATATATAAATATCTATAAATGTGCCAGGGGTTTCTGTGCAAGGTTTAACTGGTGCCCTGGCAATGACAGCATGGCATCAGAAGGGGGAACTGTTGTAAGGAACAGCTCATTGCTGGCTCAAAGGCAGTGCAAGAGAAATGGCTTTCATTAATTCCTGCCTTTTTGTGGGGTCCTGATCCAGGTTCCCCCAGGATGGAGACAGACCTTCCCTCGGACTGCAGCCGGTGTGGGATTGAGTCCTGCAAATGGCCTGCTGAGGGGACAGAAGGAAAGGGGAATTGCAGTATTTTGGTCCTGGTTATAAATAATTTATGGTATTTATTTGTCTTCACCAAATGTTTGCCAGCTCGTTGGAGTTTGCTCTTTTATATGCTCACACCCAATTTTAGGGATAGGCCATGCTCAAACATACTTCTCCGCTCAGGAAGAGGGACTGTACTTAAATCCAGTGCAGAATCAGGTGCCAGAAGATCTTCAGACAGGTGCTGGGTGTGTTCAGTCCTCATCCATCACTGCAGCATCGCAAAAGTGGAAAATGCAGGGGGAGAATCTCTGGGGCAAAAGTAGATCCGAACTTGGAGTTTGTCAGGTCCTCCCCTTACACACAGCACACACTGAGGTCTTGCTCCAGCATAGGCTTGAGCATTGTTTTGAATAGTTTGACTGTGACATGCAGCAAAGAACTTTGTATTTGGGCTTTGTGTAGGACAGTGAGCTCACAGTTGGACAGGGCCATGTTCGTATTCAGCTTTGTTTCTTAGAGAAACCAACCTGGACAGAGCCAGACTCTTGTGCTTGTGTCGCAGAGTTCCGGAGAACACTTCTTTGGAGGGTTTGTGCCATTCTGGGTGTAAAGGATGTATTTACTCCTCTCCTTAGGAAAAGGAGAGGCATAACGGGATGGCAAAATGATTAACCCACAAAGAGAACTTGCAAAATTAGATCTCTCCTGGGTCATTAGGGCAGACACTTGTGCAGCCAGAAAAGCTACAAAACCGGCTTGCGGTGTAAAAGATGATACTCTTAACTACCTGCTGTAGCTGGTACCCCTGTAGTACACTATAATTTGATTTACTGTTTGGTTTTCTGCCCTACAGTTGCTGGCAGCTCCCATACAGACCCCTTGTTTTAATGTTTATTTGCATGTTTAATTACTCTATAATAGCACAATAATTACCATGTAGCTACAGAGGAATTACATGGTTGTCCGTGCTCTGTAAACCAGTGTCAACCTTCTCTGCAAACAAATAATTACGCAGCTGACATACCTGTTTAACTTCCACAGGAATTAGCAGGGTAACAGGAGAAATGTGAAACGTTCAGTTGCTGGGTTCATAATTAATTCTTTATAATTGTTTTGTAAGTAATGTGCAGAATTCTTTAGTTCCGGGGTCTTCTAATGTTAGACAATATGCACTGGAACCAGGGAAGATACCGCGGTGGAAATAAAGCTGCCAAAGCTGGGCTCCGTGGCCACAGGCCGTGTTACTTCAGAGCCTGTCTGTTCTGCACCTGCAGGCTGTGCTTAGGGAAAGGATTTCCAAACAACTTCCCATGTGCTCTCGCTGCAGCTCCGAGCCCGGGGACCTGTCGTGGAAGAAAGCCACGCGGTGGCAGTGTGCACCAGGGAATGAACTGCTCCCACCTGCCCGGCGCTCATCCCACACCAGCAATGCAGCCTGGAGACCCTCTTACAGGAGCTGAGGTAGGATTCCACGCACCTTTTCCACTCTAAGAATATAAAGTTGTTTTTCACAGACCAGAAAAAAAACCACTGTAGGGTGAACATCTCCACCTACTACATCATTTCACGCTGGTGAATTTCTTCAGTAAGCTTGTGTGTTTGCTTTAGGTTCAAAGGCTCCCTGTGGATTATTTGGAAAACACGTTGCATTGTGTTTCGCCTTTCCTCCCAGGGGGTCTGCTTCCCCACAGCTGGTTTCTGCACATCCAGCATTGCTGATGCTCAGGGTACAGGACATGGAAAGAGCATTCCAGATTCTGAGCCAGCAACCCCTCTCCTCCACTTCCCCTGGCTTGTGGTGGGGAGTGTTTCCAGACCGCGGTGAAGGAAGGACTGTGTTTCCTGGGTACAGCAGGGCCTACTGATGTGCTGTCTAAGCAATAGTGTACTGGTGACGGAGATAAACTGGTTTTATCTAGCAGAAATCAAGTAGTAGGTCTGGATTTATCCCCAGGGATGCTGGGAAGCAAAATCCTGCATGGGGCTTCCTCCAAAAGGGTGCTGAGTTTGTTTCCTGTTGTGTTGTATTGGGGAGGGCAAAACAAGCTAAATTGCGGGTAATTCTGGACTCTCCTGGCACTGCAGGGCTGGTGTGTGCCCAGGGAAGGGATCCCCCTGGCAGCGGGGAGGGATGTGTAAGGTAGGGGATCCCGGTGGGATCCTGGTGGAGTGTAGGGGTCAGTCAGAGCAGCCACTGCCCATCCCCTGCACTGGTCACAGCCTGAGGAACATCACCCACAAACCACTGCTCTCAGGTCTTCCACAGCAGACCTAGTTCATACTCAGTCTCATTTCTCCGAGGGAAGGAGGATACTTGGCTCCCTGCTTTTTTTATGAAGTCAGCTCATTTATTTGCTCTTCAGAAAGCCTCTTTACAGCCCCTTCAGGACCAGCGGCGTGTGGCTCTGGGATGGGAGGCCACTTTGGGGCCGCGTGCTGTGCCAGGACCGCTCTCCAGCATTGGGGATGTCCACAGTCCAACTCTGCAAATCCCCATCCGGGGGAGACAGCAGCAAAATTCAGAGTTTGACTGCTACCTGTGTTCAGCCCAGCCTGAAGCATTAAGACATGTTGGTGCAGTGCAAGGGGAATGTTAATCTGGCAGAATAAATGCTGTGAGCTATTGTGTGTTTGCTAATCTGGAAGCTGCTGACTCCCCCCGAATGTGAACCAGACTCTTTGCCCGGGAGAAGCCCTGGCTGTGCTGCCTGTAGGCACCAGATGGCATCACGGCGGAGCACTGGGAGCTGGCAGCGAGCACAGGCAGGGGGGAAGCTTGGCTTGGAGTTTCTCTGGGCATGGTTCCAGGCAATAATATCTTCTCTTACCAGTTGTGAAGGATCTGAACTTTGGTTCGCATGAGAAGCTTAAAAAAGCAACTGTTTAAAAACTCAAATCCCTTCTCTGGCCCACTGGGTGCTTGAGGCAGCGCAAGGCATCCGAGCAGGCACGGGCTGGGAGTGGGAGCCCACCCATTCCCTGATCCTGCTGGGCTTGGCGTGGGGCTGGGGCTCTCCCAAATGGACTTAGAGCCTGCGTCACTGACAGCACGGGCAAGCAGGGCTCTGAGGACATCACAGTCCGTCCTGGCCACGAGGAGAGCAGGAGCACACACCCCGGAGCAGCACTGAGCACAGTCTGTGCAGAGCTCTGGGCAGTGCTGCAGAGCCTCGCTGGCACATCTCCCATGCCCAGCTCTGCCCATCTTCTGCAGGGGGTTCTGCCCCTCCCGCCATTCTGCCGTGTTTTTCAAAATGTTCCTGTTCTTTTGCTGTTTGAGCATTCGTATGTGTGGTTGCAAAGCTTTGAAATGCAAGGTGGTGTCCCCTCAGAAGGCATTTAAGTGTGAGGGCTTTTCTGTGGAAGAAGTCGTCCCTTGAAATCTGACTCTCTAAAGATGACATTAGTGCAAAGCCAGGATTTTCCCTGTACAGCCCCTAGGAAGGGCAGGTCGGGAGGAGAAGCTGCCCACTGCCAATGCATCCCTGAGCTTTCAGCCACTTGATTTGAAACAAATGTTTTTTTCTGTGTATTGATAAGGTCTCGGTTCAGCACAGGAACAAACAGCAGAGCTGATGTTCTCTCACAGGCAGTTGTGTCCCTCGAGAGGAAAGCGAGCTTTGCCAGCCCAGATGATTTCCAAAGCAGTCGTGGGGCTGGGTGGGGAAGTCATAGGCGCTTTCCTGAAGAATAGAGCCCGTAGTGTCTGCGCTGCAACACTGCTCCCCTTCTGTCCGTCTGTCTGTAGCTCTTTGTTATGACAACATCTGTAGCTGTGAGTAAATAGCATCAGGGCAGAATGCAGCTTGTGCTGCCGCAGCGCCGGCTGGGCGCGGGCCAGGTCCCGGCGGGGACTGTGCTGCCTCTGTCTGCCCGGAGCACGGGCATGGACAGCGCTCCCAAACCCCTCCGGGAGGATGAGTGGTGTTGCTTGGTGCTCCAGTGACTCTGCAAGCCCGAGCAGCCTCTATCAGTCCTGGGGAGAGCCTGCTTTGATGGAGCTCAGCACCTGAGGCTGCGAGCGTGGCAAGACATGAGTGCTGGTCTGGTTAATCTATGAGAAACATCCCTGTTTTCTCTTGTTGGCTCCCACTGGGAACCTTTTGGGCTCTGCTGAGTCTTATTTATAAAAATTATGAATATTTATGATCGTATAGATGCTCAGTACTCTTAGGAGAAGTCATGTTATCAGTATGGACTGTGAAGTCCTGCCCTCAGCCAGGTCTGGGCAGAGGGGCTGCAGAGCTGGTGTGGAGCGAAGGAGCAATTTGTGTGGAACCAGGCGGTGAGGGAAGGCAGGCAGAGGGGCAGGGGCTGTGAGGGGCTCTCACAGGCCCCAGAGATTGACAGTGAGGGGCTCGCTGGCTCAGCGACTCCCAGGGACCCCCTAAATGTCACAGGGTGCAGGAGGGACACAGTGCGGGCAGACGCCTTCCTGAGCACCGGCAGCAGCCACACAGTGCTGGCATCAGTCCCCGGGGCATCTCCCTGCTCAGGGAGCCGCTAATGAGCAGGTGAGCATCTGTGTCAGTGCAATCTCAGAGCTCTTTCCAGAGGGAATAATAAGGTCACAGCTACTTGCCAAGGAAATATTGTTGTGAACTATTAGTTAGGCTGCAAGAGTAAACTTTGGAAGTTGTACTTTGCCTGTCTTCTCCGTTGTCTGCTGTTGTATGTGAAGTCAAAGTGCTGTTTTCCCTGGAGCTGTTTGTGGCAGCCCTGGCCTCTTCCGGGCAGGGGATGCTTTCCCTGGTCCTGCTGAGTCGGAGCTGTTCTGCAGGATCCCAGGGATCTGTCTGGGGCCGGGCAGCAGTTCTGGGCATGGAAAAGGGCTGGAGCTCAGGTGAAACATGCTCAGATCAAGTTTTGCTCAGATCTGTGGTCAGAATGTGTCTTCCTGGAGCTGCCTTTGAGCAGAACCACAGTGCCAGTGGGTGGGAGGCTGTGAAGACACCAGGCTGCCGAGGTGAGGGGCTTGTTCCACACACCAAAAGGCACTTTTGCACCACAGGTCACAGTGGTCAGATCATCCACCACGGATCCACATGTCTGTGTGTCCATATGTCTGTCCGGCCCGGCAGGTGAGAGGCTCTGGGGTCCCTCAGTGCTGCTAGAGGAGCAAGCTCAGCCTGAAGGACATGTGGCTGGGTAAACATACTCACATTCCACCGTTTACAGAACACTTAATTATTTTTGATAGCTAATTTTTACATCGATCTGATCCATGCTACAAAAAGCTGTACATGAGGAATAGGGTGTCCTTCACTTTGCCAGGACCTTCACCTGCCTTTGTTCTGGTGTGTTCAGAGATGCTGCGCCAGGCCCACCAACCATTCTCTTGGTTCCAGCTGGTTTTTCCCCTCCTTTGGAGTCTTGACAGTACATTTTGCTTCCACTGAGCAATAAGGGGAAGACTTAAAAGCACAGAGGACCGTAAGGAATCTCATTTCACTGGAAGGTTGGGTGCCTAATTGCCCTTTGTGCCATTAAAAAAAATCTCCCCATATGTGTTTTGTTTTGTTTGTGGGCTTTTCCCTCCCCACGCGGGCAAAAATCGATTGATCAATGTTTGTTACAAAGTTATGAACAAACGTCTGCGGGCTCTTTGCTGCATTGATGTCTCACAGTATGTTCTCCTCACTAACAAAATTAGTTGCAAAGTCAGCAGGAGGTTGGGAGAACAGAGCGTGGGGTTTGTTTGCATAGCACACAGCCTGGGTGCTGCTTAAATAACAAACCCTGCCTCGCGCACACATCTGACCGCGGCGCGGGGTTTGGTTCTGGTTTAGGAATTGTTGTTTGAATAAAAGGTCATTTACTGCCTTACTGAGGGGAAAACAACAGCGTAAATGTACAGTGGTGTGCAGCACACTGGGGGTTTTCAGTGGGGCACAAAGGAGGTGGTGTGTGGGAGCTGTAAACAGCCCGCGGGCACAACCACGTGTGAGAGGGGCTGTCGCTGGGGGAGCCAGCTGGGGAGTGGGGGGCTCACACCTCCCTGGGGCACAGTGCCACAGAGGAGTGGGCTATGGGGGCTCACATCTCCGTGGGGCACAGTCCCAGAGAGATACAGGGTGTGTGGGGGCTCGCACCTCCATGGGATCTATTGTCACAGAGATATGACATGTGAGGGGGGCTTACACCTTCACAGGACCGCAGTGACACTACACTTGTAACACCAGGAGGCTGGATGTGGTGAGCCTGGGCACCACTTCCCTTTTAGCTGCAGGAGGACCCAAAGGTGACTGTCCCTTGCCAGCACTGGGCCTGAATGCTGGTCAGAGGGGCTGTGCTGGAGCAGGGATGTATCCCGGCTCTCCCCAGAGCCCCCTGCACAGGTACTGCCTCCATCTGCAACCTGCTTGTAGCAAGGCAAGAAGCCGAAAAGGGCAGGTGTGGCTGCATGGACACCTGTGCCCCATACCTGGAGTGAGGGCAGAGCCCAGCGGTGCCTCCTGGCAGCCCTGTGCCTGCTTCCCCTGCCAGACCAGTTGTGATGAGCCTCTTATCTCCTGTACTCCTACAGCCTTTATCTTTCTCTTCTGCTAAATTTCAGCCTTTAAGTCTCCCAGTAGTATTAAGCCATCTCATGTTTTGCTTCACTTACCTTCAGTATTTACATGTTATTTTTAATGTATGGAAACAAACTGCCATTATCACTTCCTCCCACCTCTTTCCGCAGCGTTTCTTGTGTTTCTGCTGGAACAGCAGGAACCCAAAATGTGCCAAATGAAGAGATATAATTTTAATTTATGGGTGTTCTTAAAAGGCTCCTTTAGGTTCAGATTAAATCCTACTGCAGGTTCAAGGGAAAGTTTAAGAAAATCAATTTTCCCAGGCTAAAAAGAGCAAACCCACTGCAGTGTATATAGTGCCCTTTGTTACTGGAATCAATAGCTCTGTTCCCAGGGCTGAATAATCACTTTTTTATATAATGTTAGTACACACACAGACTTATCTCCTCCAGACTTTGTTGTTGAACCTGCAGTAAAATATTTTTGACTGTTAACAGTTTCTTGCTCTTATCCTTATTTAATTTTTCCCTGTATCTGAGCCTTGCTCTGAGCTTGAAATGGGGTGATTATTCCCTGCTGTGGCACTGACATGAAGTAGAGAAATGTTTCAAATTAATGTTTTTTCCAAGAAATCATAAGAAGTGTCAAGGATGACAGTAGCTAAATGCAGCGTCGTTTGGGTCTGGTTTTGGCTGGGAGTCTTTTCAAACAGCCCATTCCAGAGTGCCGGATGAGAGGACACGTGTCCAGAGCCGTGTTTGGGGAGCAAGTGCACGCGAGGAAGAGCTGATTGCTCCTGTCCTGCCCGGAGCCAGGGGGGAATTTCTTCTGGTGCTGTGTGGGCTGCAGATGCCGTGAGGATCTCCGTCCCCCTTGGCCTCAGTGGGATTTTCCTCCTAGACATTCCCACCCCTGGATGGGGACGGGAGCACTGACAGAGCAGAGGTTACGGACCCGTAGCAGGGCGGGTGTGCAGGTACCTGTGTGTTAGGGGTGTGAGAGGAGGATGCACTAGCAGGAGGCTTTAAATGTCTCTAATGGTTCTGCCCTCTTAATTAGGATATTGCAAATCGCCTTGCGAGGACCCGATCCCTCGGAGAGCCGGGCAGGACCCGCCTCGGAACGGCTGGCTGGAACAAAGGGGTTTGCTGGTTTGTCTCAGTAATTCAGACTTATTTCCGCTTTGTGTTTTAAGCATCACCTTTCCCACTTACCGCCAGTTCCATTATTAGAAAGGCATTTGGAGGCGATGGCGAGCGCGGCCGTGCTTGTCACAGATAATGGTCTGACATTTCAGATCACCCACAGCTAATCAGCCGGACGTGGCGGCACATCGGAGGGAGCCATTAGGGATGTGTGGCTGCCACTCGCCCTCGCTGCTGGGCACGTGGCACGAGGAGAAGGCTCCTGCAGGGCTGGGGGGCAGCCAGCCGTGTGCCCTGCTCTGGCATGGAGGTGTGGGAAGCACCCGGGCTTCCCTGACAACAAGGGGCTCTCCCCATGTCCTGAAGGACTGGAGTGGAGGAGACCTTCCACCCAAAATGATCTGTGGTTTCCACAGCTGCCTGCCTTTCTGATGTTCAAAAGGGATGTTCAAAGAAGCCACACACTGTTTGCAGTCTCTCTGTAATTCTCTGGTGTCCAGGCCTGTGAGCCCAAAAAAAAAGAATGAAAAGGAAGAAGTAACTGTCTTGCTTCTCAGGCCTTTTGTGTGGCAGGGTTGCTCCAGATATTTCTTAAAGTGTTTCATCTTCTTGACTGCTGAGGAAACAGGATTTCTGCTCAGGTGCTGGCCAGGCTTGGCATCTGCAGCCAAGTGGGAAAGACCTGGGTGCGCTTTGGAAGCCACCTGAGCAATGGGGCTCTGGCCCAGGATCTCCACGTGCTTCTCTGGGCTCTGATTTTGTCTGAGATGGGGACTGGGACAGGGACCTTGTTCTGCAGACTGCAGGGCTTCCTCACGGCTTTGTCTTTCAGGAGTTTTGCTGCTGCAGAGCACGCCCAAAGCATGCTGAATTGGCAGAGAAAGAGGCAGGTGAGGTCTCTGCTAATCTCCACTTAAATCTTCAAATGATTGAAGTATCCAGTCTTAGCGATGGCATGAAGAAGTCAATGTTGAGTGTGGTTCCTCCAGTGCCCACTTAAAGATAATGTGTTTTCATGGACACAGTTCAGCACATAAAAGACAAGTTTCCACCCGGTTACAGCACCTTGGAGTAAATCATGAATGCTAGGACTCTTTTTTTCCTTTGTTTTTTACCTTTTCGGAAACAGTGAAGTCGAAGTTGTTTACTGTGGCTGGTGCTCCTGTAACTGAACATTTGCTCAGCATCTGGCTGAGGTCACTGGAGAGAAGGTGCTGGTGTTGGCAGAACTGACCTGGTGTCACAGACAGGCTTTGTGCCCAAACCAGCAGCACTGCCTCTGGTGACACTGGGACCAGGGGCTGGATCTGCCCACGAGACGTGTTCCATAACACACACACCATTTTCCTGCTCTGGACAGGGAGGTGTTGCCACGCTGCCCAGGCTTGTGCCTTGCAGATCTATCAGAACTCTCCAGTGCACAAAGTCCAGAGGCATCTGGAGCTCGGACTGGAAGAAGGAAACTGTGGGTTGGTGCTGAGGATGTAAGGAGTGAAGGTCTCTAGTGCAGTGCATGGGAAATCCCCTCTGGGGTGTCGTAGAGTGTCCTATTCCATTGCCAGGTGAATGCTTGGATACCTGGACTGCTTTTGGCTGTACCTTGTTATTCAAGCCAGGCCAGTTGTCCATCAAGTGTGCCCAAGGGAAATCACTTGTTAGGAAGCTGGTTGAGATCCCAGCATGTCACTGTGGGTTTGTGCTGCTCCCATGCTCCTGTGGTCTGCTGGCACCTCTGGCTAATGGAAACACTTCTCCCTCTGTACGGCCCTTCCATAACTGCTCAAGTTCTGGGGAAAGAACAAGGAGAAAGCACGAACGAAACATCTTTGTTTTCTGGGATTTCTCCTCATCGGCTTAATTGCAATAACATTTATATCACATAATATAGTGCAGCAGGGTTGTAATTTTCCTATCATCCAAATTGCAGGCTGAAAATGGTGTTATGAAAGGACTGTAGAGACTGAATTGCTGCTTTCAAAATGACTCCTGTTAACTGACAATGTGACCAGCAAATGGCTCCCAAAGGCAGGATGGCTGGGAGCAGCTCGGCAGCTCCCGCCCGGCGCGGCGGAGCATGGCTCGGCACACGCTGAATAAAACATTGGGACCTAAAAGCAACTGTCTCCCTTCAAACACGCCTGCCCCTTGCAGGAAAACAGGGCCACATTGATGCGCTGAGCCCTCTGTCTGCTTGTTACTGAAGGAAACGCAGTTAAAAGGCGCTTTTGGAATTCAATTCCCGCTGTTATTTGCGGGTGTTTCTGTGTCCCGGTGAGCCCCATCAGCTTCACCTGTTCCTTGGCTTTGCTGGGGCTGTGGTTTCAGTGGTGTCCGTGTGGGATGCGAGGGGCTGCTTCCCGCTTGGATGAGTTAGAGACTCATTTGTGTAATTTAGGTCCTTGATGAAATGCCAGTGCTTCAGCTGTGACCTCTGAAATCCCTGTCTGCCTTGGGAAGCAGTGAGAGAAGGGCTGGAAATTGCTTGGACAGGTGGTGACATATTCTTCTATCTATGTATTTGACTCCAGGTAGGCTATGGGAGTCCAAAGAGTTCACCCAGATGAATCCTGCGTGGACACAGAGTTTTCAGAGTGGGCCTGTGCTCCTAGAAAACCATTTTTTTGGGTTTTACGTCAATTGCTTCTGGCTGAGGTTGGGATGTTTGTTTTTATGTGTTTTTGCTGCTAGTAGAGGGGTTTGCTTAGTTTTAGAAACACAGATGTTGAAAGCTGGCTTTTAAAAAAGGAACTGAATCTCAGCAACGCATGGCAGAGCATCACCTGGGTTTTCAAGCCTGTCCTTTGAATCTGGAGGCTTTGCCTGGATCCCATTTGGCTGGTTCTGCTGTGCCATCCCATTTGGGTCTCAGTTTTGCACATAGATCCTGTAACAGGATCAGGTTCTGGTGCAGGCCCACACTTGAAGTTAGGAGGGTTTATTTTACATATAACATATGTACTTTATCGAGGGAGGGGGGTTGTCTGTGCCTGGGCCAGGGACAACAAAAAGCAGCAGGTTTTGCTGCCCTCACTCCCGCTGCTTCCAGGCAGTTCTGGCTCAGGCAGCTGCAGTGCTTTGTCCATGTCACTGTGCATCAAAGCCTGGCACACGGAGCCCCCCCGTCCATGCGCGGCCAGTAAATGACCAGTTAATTTAACGTGACCGGTGGCTTTGATACATGCAAATAATTCTTATTTATTGTTTTGTAAAACACCAGTGTGGTCACGCTCAGAATGAATGCAGGCCGTGAAATTGCCTATTTAATTAGTGGGATTTGTAAGGGTACAAAAACGTTGCTGAACTAACTTGATTTTTCGCTGCATAGTCCCACCCCGTGTGTGTGAGCGTGTGTTATAATCTCCATCTTGCTTCCAGGCTTAGTTTCAGCTGTCAGGGAAAAAATCTGATATTTGCGTCTCTTTCGAATTGTTGTATCCTGTTCCACAGCACCATTAGGGTTTCTTTTTTCTCCTAAAGATCCCAAGCAGGGTAAGTTTAGTACAAAGCATATGGTGGCTCTCGCTCATGCTCCGGTTGGTCTGTAAATTAGTTCTGTAAATGTTACTTACAGCAAGTAATAACCTCCTTTTGCCAGATAAAGTAACTAAATGTGCTAGGAGTGAAGCCTTCTGCATGTATAATTCCTCCACAAAAAGCCCAAAGAGGCTTTTGATTATTTAAACCTTCTTTTTTTTTTTCTTCCTTCCGTGACTTCTCCCTGGGAGAACTTTTTTTTGGTTTTTTTTGTGCACCACCAGAGCCGAGGCCTTAAAGTTTTGAAGCACCAGGTGAAGAAAGCAATTTCATGGTTCATGCCACCACTAATGTCCTGTTGTAATCTCCAGCCAGCAAGGTCCTTCCGCTGGAGTTGGGGATAATGAAGGGTTTAACTTTTCGGTGCTGTCAAATTAGTTGGGGGAGCGCGACGAGGCCGCTTCCCGTTTGGGCTGCGGAGATTGCACGGACAAACAAGTGAGCATTACAGGTGATTCTCTGCCTGCACTGAGGTAGAGAGCTCCCATTTATCGCCATCAAATGCATTAAGCTGGGAGTCAAAGCCCTTCGCTTTCTGCTCGCTGCGAGTCTGGACCAGAAGACAATCAAGCCATAAGGGTCATTTTCTGCATGAGCTAACCTTTTCCTCTCGTAGGGTTTGAAGCCTTTGTTGACAATGAGATGCTCAGTGGGAACATTAAATTAACACTTCATATTCGTGGCTGTAAATTTACTGGCAAGCTGAGGAAAAGTCAGGGAAAACAAACACTCCATCATTTCTGCTTCATTTAGCTGCTGAATGGGGACACTCTCACCTGCAGAGAAAAGAGGTCAGGGCAAACAGGGATAATTTTAATCTGACTCTCAGCCTAGTCTTTAGTGGCGGTGGATTGTGTTGCGTTCTGCGCTGAAAGTAAAGGTGAGAGCGAGGTGAGAGCAAGAAAATGGATAAGTACTATGAGAAATGCTTCAGAGACCTTGTCGCGGGCAGGCAGGGAGGGATGGCGGGCTGGTTACTACGGAAACTAGCGGGCTAAATACTATTAATTTTGCAAACTACAGACTCAGTTTGCTCTCAGATAATGGCTGCACTAAGATTTCCTTGTGCCAGGCAGGAGATAACACTGAATTCCTCTGCTGAAGGCTTTAGAAACGAGCTGTTTTTCACTCCGATAACGATGCTCGACGGGACTCCATCCAAGCCGTGTGTTCCGTGTCTCCTGTCTCTTTCCCAGGTCATGGCGATGGCTTTCAGGGCTGATGGGCAAATAATGCTCGTCTGCTGCAGCGCTGACTAATGTGACAGCGCGGGGTTGTCACCAGCTGCTAGTGTGTGTGACATCGGTGCCCCAGCTCCCGAAACACTCAGCCTGTCTTAAAAATGGTTGTTCACGGGTTTTGCCTTATTCCGCTGGCATGAATTTAGTAAGTTCCATGGAAAGGGGAACATGAGTTCTGGAAAGGTGTTTGGAAATATAACACATCAGGGCTGCAGCGCTTGCATCTGCTGGGGCTGCAGAGGCCATGTGTGTCAAAAACTGGTTAGTAAAAGGGTTTGGGTACTTGAATTATTTCTGGTGGGTGTTGGTCCTCTGGCAGGAGGTGATGGTCTTGTCAGGGAGCTGAACAGACCAGCAGCTGCCCAGCAGGGCTCGCCCGGAGCATCCCACTGTCCCGGCCGAGCATCCCGGGGTGGTGGGAGCTGGCGGGAGGGAGACAGGGAGCAGAGGAGAGCAGGAGATTAAAGCTGAGACAGCGACAAGCTGATAATAGGGAACCCTTTCAATACTCGTAATCCTTGGCGTGCAAGGACAAACAGCAATGCTTTTGTTCTCAAATTCAGATTAACTTTTGGTTCGGGAGTAAAACTTGAAGTGGCTCAGAGCGGCCACGTCTCCCACGTCTGGAGTTCACTGCCCGACCCCCTGGCAGTGCTTCACACAGCCATGGGCATGTAACAGGGGAAGTGCGAAGCACGAGGTGATTCTCCAACAGCCTTTCCTCCTGTTTGTATTGGGATCCTTGCCCTGTGCTGGGGTGGCTTGTCCTCTGCTGCAGCATCCCCAGCTGGTGTGTCCACCCTCGGCACAGCTGGAAGCATCATCAATAAATTTGTCAGTGCACTTAGGAGCAAACAGCCTTCACCAAGCGGTGAAGTTGGTGTGGACACACCACCCTTCCGGAAGGTCTGAGGCAATGAGAAGAGACTTACTTGCAGTGGAGACATTTTGATGACAGAGATGTTTTAGGGAGGAGCTGTAAAGGGGTAAACGGCATGAAATAAAAGCATTATAAATTCAAATAACACTTATTTTTGGCCAGGCAGCTTTCTGATCCAATTGCAAAGTATTTTTATGCCAACCAGCAGTGCTACAGTTGCTTTATTTAGCTTTCCTTGCCTGCTTACAGGCTAGGATGAGTATCTGTTTACCTGTGCTTGGGTATTCGGAGTGTGAGTAAGGGCCTGGAGAGGAAAAGGTGTTCCCCGATGGTGAGAAGAGGGAGATTTTAAGATCCTTAAAGAAAATTGGGATGAGGAAGGTCAATTAACTCGAAAATCTCTCTAAAGGAAGCTGAGTGTTGCTGGGAATACTGTGCAGGGCTTTTCCCCAGCACCATTCACGGGTGTAAAGCATTCAGGCTTTACACTGCCTGAGCTCGCCCTGGGTGCAGAGCAAGAGTTGCTTTGCCTCTGTGACAACATTACCACTTATTTTACTGGCCTCTTCAAAGATAAGGCTGAAACACGCAGTCCTGCAGTTGGGAAGGGAGAGTAAAGAGGATCCGGCGCAACCCCCACGTACACATGATAATTTCTCGTCTTGACTTATCTTGTAGGAATTACAAGATACTGAGTAGGAAATAAATCATAATGTCAGGACCAAATGCTGTTTTCCTGCTTGCTGTGGTTTGCAGCATCCCAGTCAAACCCGATAGATTTCATTCCCTCGTGTAGGATTCTCCCCTTTAATTGAATTATGCTCTGGTGAGCGAATGGGATTAATTCTCTGAGATACAAGGAAATTACCATTTGATGAAACAATGCTTTACTCCTCGCTCACCTGCACAAACATCCTGCAGGAAAACTATTATGCAGATACCCTTGATTACAGACTATTGTTCCTCCTGATCTCCATTTGGTTTGTCTTAGCCAGGGATGTAACACTGCCCAGGGACTGTACTGGGAGTGCACGGAGCATCTGAACTGTCCTCGGCAGGGTTTGCTGCCTGTTCCCTGTTAAACTAGTAACCTGGGTAATCACTAATAAAGTGGTGGAGGGATTTCTGTGCTCACATCTGTGTCCCTGCCACAGGTGGCGTAGGGAGGGTTGGAGTTACTGCAGATCCACACCTGGAATATTGGCTCCTGTCACTGCAGCCACAGGACTTTGAGGTGTGTTCCTTGGATTTGGAGTGTCCAGTGATCTTTGTCTGGAATTCAAACTTGCACTTAATTCCTGGTGCTCACAGCTGAGAGGAAATGGAGTTCAAACCCCAGAAGGCAAGGGAGAGAAGCCAGTCCTTATAATGATGAATTTCCAGCCGATGCCATGGTCTGGGAGGGGAAAGGCTGATCCCTGAGCCTCATGTTCTTGGGGCCAGCAGCACTGAGACATCTCTGCAGGAGCATCAGCTGACTTGTGGAGGAAATACATAATGCTCTTAAAATGACAGATTAATTACCTTGAATAAACTGGCCTTGACAAGCTGTGAAGGTTTAAAAACCACTGTCTCTGAGCCCTGAGCATGTGCCCAGCACTGCAGGTCCCCCTTTCTGGATGGGCTTGCTCGAGTGGTCTTCTAGTGGTGTTTGAAACACGAGCTGGGAACAAAATCTGTCTCAATCTACAGGATGGAGGGATGGCAGCTAATCACATTACAGTGATGCCATTTCTAATTAATTTACTGGAAGCAGCCACTGATCTGTGTCATCATTACCAAGCATGTGCTGTTTGCAGCAGTTGCAGTGAATAGGCAGAGATCTGTCTGTGTGGGGCAGGTACCAGAGGCAGAAGCTGGGGCTCACCCTGACTTTGCTGGGATCCCTGGAGCTCAGAGCTGTCCAGGCAGCTGCTCCCCTGTGGCTGGAGTGGGTTGGGGGGTTGCTTTCCTGGGTCTGGCTGCTGCTACCGATTTAATGCCTCCACACTGGTGGAGAAATTCTGATTTCCCAGGGCAGTAGCCCTGGTGCTAATTTACATGTCCCTGTTAGCATCCTCAGCGGGGTGTTTTGCTGCCTCTGCACTGAACTGCTGGTTTGCTGGGATGTGGGCCCACCCCTGCTCCCGCCCTGCCAGTAGCTTTCCGTGGTGCCTCTGGGTGGAAAGCAAAGCAGAAGGTCGGGTCCATTTCGGAGTCTTGTTCTTAAGCAGTGAAAAAAGGGATTTTTCAGCCTTCCTAAAACTCAAGGGCTTCGGGGAGTCTGCTGCAAGAAGTAGTTTTTTCACTCAAAACCAAAGTGCACCAACTTTCCAGCTGCTGGGAAGTTCAGGGGAAGCGAAATATTCTTTCATTTGAGATCAGTGGCGGGCACTGCTGATAGTGGTTGTCCAAGCAGATGTCTGGAGCTTTGCCGTGTGTCCCCCCGGCTGTTGGCAGGTTTGGGGAGCCGTGTGCCGGGTGGGAGATAGCACAGCACTGCCGGCAAGCTTTGAGTGCCACAACTTCCAGCACATGCCGACGGCTCCATTTGATTCCCGACAATAAAATCCGTGTTTGGCTCCCAGTCTAGAAACAGCCTTTGGAGAGAGACTGGGCTTTGGCTGGGGCTGAGACATGAATAGCAGCTCCAGCCAGCCTTCCAAGTGAGGAAATTACATTTTGAGGCTGGATAGGATTATAGGAACAGCCTCTTTGCAGCCGGTATGTTCACAGAACTGAGCAAACTTTCATTTACGGCCCTTGCCTTGACCAAAGCTTAAGGGCTTGTCACCGCTCACTCCTCCAGTGCCTTGTGGAGCTGACAGGGAGAGAGGGCCCATGTTTCCCTGCTGTGCACTGGGAGTAGCTTATTTTCATATTTTTATCTAAGGGATGAAAAAGAATAAATTTTGTCTGGGTGCAAATATCCTGCAATTAATCTTTCACAGTAATCTGAGATTTATAAGGGCTCACCTAAAGCTGGGGTGATTTTTAACGCCAGAAAGCAGATCCAAACTCTAAAAATGTTTAGGTCCCCATTCCTGTCAACAAGTGCTGAGTGTGGAGATGCCTCCAAAGGTCATGAGTAGTGACAAATGGCTTGGCAGGCGTGTTTCTTGCTGTGTAACAATCCGATGTTGTTGTAGCCCTGCCAGAAGCTGGGCTGCCTGAGTGCCTGTGGTCAGGGTTCTGCACCCAGGAGCGTGTGAGGGGTGACAGGCTAGCATGGCAACCCCGTTTCCCTAAAGCTGAGGTTTGGGGAAGGCTTTTGATGGCCATGGCTTAATCTGGGGCGTGGCAGAGAAGTCTGAGCTCAGGCTGCCTGTGGGGTTGGTGTGGATGTGGCTGCTGTCCTGTCTGTGTTTCCCCACGGCTCCCAAGGCTTGGGGCACTCGAAGTGCTGGATGTCAGGGGGCAGAGGCAGCGGTTCTGGAGCAGGGAGTGCATCCCTGGAGGAATGCAAATTGTTCTACTGCCAGTGTATTTCTCAACCGTGCAGGAACTTTGTAATTAATGTGTTAGCTGGTTGCCAATTAACAAGCAAAACCCTTTTGGCAGCTGAATGCTTTTCCACTCCCAGTATATTCCCTTTTCTCTGCTGCCTTTCATCTCTGGGATAGCTCTGCTACAGCCATCTGCCCCTTTGCTCCAGGAATCGCTGTCGTAGTTCCTGGTCCCTTTCCTGTGTCAGAGTCAGCCCTCTCTGGGCTTGCTGTACTGCTCCGTGAGTTTTCTTCCTCCCTGCACCTCCCATCCTGCTTGTCTTCAGTCTTGGCTGCCTGTCCAGCTCTTTGGGATTCTCTCCCTCCACTTCAGACACCAAAATCCTATTGCTCCATCCCAGACTCTCCCCTCTGGCTCTGCTCTCCTGCTCTGTCACAGCACCAGCGATCCCTCGGCGCATCCCATCCAGTCCCCTCTTTATTCTCTCCATCTGTGGGGTGTGTGTCTCTGGCAGGATATTTATATAAATTCTTATTTTCCGCCCTCATAAAATCCCCGTTCGGAGTGGGCTGGGTGGGGTGACCCAGATGCACAAGAGGAAATGTTTCATATCTCGAGGAGCGCCGTCTGTGCCCCCCGGCAGCCCCTCCCGCCCGCCTATCACATGTAGGGCTTAATGGGCTTAAGAATTAGAGCAGCTGCTTGGTGCAGAATTTATTGACTGACTGTGCATAACGAGGGGAATTAAAATCCTAATTGGCTGAGCTGCTGCCCGTCACTTGGAGAATTTTTACTTTTCTTGAGGCTTGCTGTTTTCACCCAGGCTCCTGGGCCATCCCCTCCCTCCTGCCTTGCTCAGGTCCACAGCCTGCCCAGAGAGTCACAGAAGGGCTGTGCTGCTGGCCAGGCGCTGCTCCCCTGGCCCAGAGCACGTGTCCCCTGTCACCTGCCCAGGACAAAGCTGTGGCTTGCCCCAGGTTCCTCCCAGGCCATCCCTGAGGGGGCCCTGGGGACAAGCACGAGGTGCGGCTTTCAGAGGAAGCGTTTTCAGTTGATTTCTTGGTGTCACCCAGTACTGTCCTAGACAGGCTCTGTCGCATAAGAAGGATGTGAAGTGTGCCTTGTGTAGCTGTGGCCACCAGACCCTCCTGCTGCGTCTCCTGAGAGTTGGAGCCAGGCCTCTGCTCCAGGCTCTGCTGTGGCTCCCAGAGACCACGAGAGGCTTTTCCTCCTGCATCCCTTGCTCTTGGAGAGGCTGAATGGGCACGGAAATGGCCTCACTTAAGGCTATGTCTCATTACTACATTAAGTCAACAACCACTTGAGTATCCAAGGATTTTGATCAAAGCTAGATATTGAAAGGGGGACTAAGAGTGGCAAACTTATTTGACTTCCACTTATTTCCAGAGCCTGTTGAGCACTCAGCTGTTCTCCTCACCCGCCTGAAGTGCGTTCCCAGGAGAGCAGCCGCCTGCCCCCTGCTCCTCCATGGTCAGAAGAAAGGCTCCAGGCTGAGGGGAGGGAGGGCAGCCTCCCTGCCAGCCTCTGTCTCACCTCTGGCACACGGAAAGGAGAGGCAAAGTGTCCCCTGTCCTGTCCCTGGGGACAGGGACCCTCCGGAGTGGCCATCCTGCAGGACACCTCGTGAGCACCCAGGGATACGTGTGGTGGGACAGGCACTCAAAGCTGCTGGGAGCTCCAGTGTGGATAGTCCATAAAAAGGCAAATCCAGATTCCTGGCTGCTACTTGGGGTTCAGTCAGGTCTCCTTAACTCCCTTTTTAGAGTGTGAGGAGCAATCCAACAGCTGTCTGGCTTCTCCCTGCCACCTGCAACATCCTCCTGAGATGTGAAGAGTAAGGAGTTCAGAGTAGTTCCCAGTGTGAGCCTCAAACTGGGCCCAGTGGAGGCTCACTGAGGGCTGTGCTTCAGGTGGGCTTTGCCAGCCAAAGAACTTGGAATTTTTGGGTGTTCAGCTTGCTGTGCCCAGTTCTCCTGCCTTAAACACGGACCCTCTTCTGCCTCCAGCAGCCTTGTTGAGCCTGTGCTCCTGCAAGGTGTCAGTCCAGCTGTGAGCACAGGGAGCTGCCAGCACAGCAGCAAACAGTCTTTGGGGTTGTTTATGTGGAAATTGATTGGAATTTCGGATTCCAGTGGAGGCAGGACTGAGGGGTTTTACTGCGACTGAGCATGTCCTGGTCACCTCTGTCTCCTTAGTGCTCTGTACCTAACGATGCTGCAGTAAAAATAAAAGTAATCTACAGTAAAGGCATCCGGGGTCCCTATTTAATGATAAAAACCCCTCAGTGCAATGAAAATAAAGTGTTAGTGAGTCCCAGTAGTGTCTACAAAGAGGGTACTATCTCTTGGATTAATATTAAGTCCCCTCCAACAATTCTCAGTGTTATTTGCAGAGGGCTGGAAAACAGTAAGAGGAGCAGCAGCTTTCATGTGTATTTATCTTGCGGGCACGTCTGGGCATCGTCACTGTGGGCTGAATTAGACCTGTCTGGGCATTCACCGTCCCGTCACAGAAGAAGCAAAGGATGCAACAGGGCTCAGAGGTACTCTCGCTTTGCATTAAGCCCCACTTTTGTTACCATCCTAGAAACCCTTTGGAAATATGAAAGCAGAAACCTGTTCTCGCTGTGGCTGAAAGGCCATTGAAACACACAGAAACCTCGAGTTTAACGGGGGACGTCATGGTGAAGGCAGAATGCAGCATGGGAATTTGCATTCAAGAGAGAGGAAAATGAGGGATTTGGGCAGAGAATAACAGATAGGTGCTGTGAATTCATTAAAAATAGGCTATAAAAGATACACTACAAGGTTCTGGTGACAGACCAACAAAGCTTTTTCTTCCCCTGCATTGTTTCTACTGTCACAGGATCCTCACAATAGCGGATAGTTTAGCCTTGTACTCCACAGTTCGTTATCTATTCTTCTATTTATTAATGCATTCTTGGGTCTTAGTGATGTGATAAACCATCCATGCTTTTCTTTTGTGGTTTAATAGGATTCTTCTAAAACCCCCTCCGTGTTTACATAACCTTGCAATTCACAGTTATCTATCATTTATTTCCTACTTTATGTGCACTTGATGAAGCCCAGGGGTATCGCCGGATTGGGCTCCTCAGAACAAAGGTTCCCACAAAAAAACAGGGTCTTTTAGGGAGGGCTGCCCCTCTGCAAGGGAGAGAGGGAATCCAGTTTTGGTGGCACTGGGAGGACTTGTCCATCCCTCCACAAGAAGGTGGTCAGGGTTTGTGAGGGTCTCCAGGCAAAGTGAGCCCCCTGTGCCAGCCCCAGCCCCGTGG
Source organism: Sclerurus mexicanus (assembly GCA_013396755.1). Taxonomy (NCBI): domain Eukaryota; kingdom Metazoa; phylum Chordata; class Aves; order Passeriformes; family Furnariidae; genus Sclerurus; species Sclerurus mexicanus. The sequence continues at coordinate 77,755 of VWZF01005765.1, read as the reverse complement.
AGGGGCTGAGCAGAGTCCCGTGGGAAATGAACAATTCCATGCTTTCTCTGGGAAAGGCTGGGGCTCCTTTGGAGCAGCTTGCCTGCTGGGATGATTTGCTGCTCAGCAAAGCTGGGGTGGAAACCCCTTTTTGGGCACAGGGGTGGCATCCAGAACTTTCTTTAAACACCTCTTGGAGAATGGAGCACCAGTGTCACTGTGCGGCCGCTCTCCATCAGAGGCAGAAAATCATCTAAATATGACACCAAACCTTTATTAACCATACTGGGAACTGGATGCGAGACCTCATTTATGATTTCATCCATAATCCCTTCAAAATGAGTTGGTACCAGTATGTGATAAGTGGATTATGTGTTAGGCCCAAGTAAAGCCAGACACAATTAGTGCTTTAATAAACCGGTTGTATGCATTACTAACAACTAAGTCATAAGGGAATTGGTGTATTTACAAACCCTAATTAGTAGTTTGTTACTGTGATACCAAATTTAAACAAATCTGTAGCATCACTGACCATCTGGGTTAGAAATCTCTGTTTTGAATTTAATTAGGAAATAGTTGTGACAGAAAATTGGTCCTTATTAGTTAGCTAACGATCAGCATTGCCCTAATTGAAATGAAGAACTGGCTGGCGGGTTTGTGAGATGTTTAGATACAAGCAGAGACAATCAAAAACTCTTCTCTCACTTAGGACTTTGTAAGCTGTGATGATTGATTAAATAACATCCCCCTGATATTGTAGCAGCTGAAATGCAAATGACCCAGCTATGAGCGTGCATGATAAAAACCTGGCAATTAGGTTTTGTGCGTTTCTGGGTTTGCTTTTTAGAATGGTTCTGAGGGAGCTGGCCTGGGCTGGGCAGTGTGGATGCTCCAGGGCACCGGCTGTGCCTTCGCCCTCCTGCCCCGTGCATCCCGAGGAAGGACCTCTCCCATCCCATGGCAGGAGCGGGGCTGCTGTCGCTGTTGCTTTCCCAGGAGGGCAGCTTGGCACTGCCACAGCACAACCCAGCCCTGTTCTGGCACCAGGGCCTTTTGGTGGGAGTTGTCTGTGTCCCACCCTGCGGGTCTGCCCCGTGCCGAGCACGTTGTGGGTGTTCAGTGGCTGACCCGTGTGGGGGAGCGAGACCTGGGCTGTTCGGTGGAAGCACACCGAGGGCAGAGTGAGCATCTCAACCTTGCCATCAAAACACAGACAGTCCCTTTAAAACACTGTCTGTGGGTCTTAATTAATTTGCACTTCCTCCTTTTATAGTTCTCGGCAGGTCTAGGGGTGTTAGGATTCCTGGTAAGCTTTCCAGATGAAAGGAAACTCACACTGGCAATAACACAGAGCCCAGCGCTGCTGTTGGAGCAGTGCTGGATACCAAGGAACTCTTTCTGTCTTGGAACAGACAATGAAGTTTCTGTAGGGGCTTTAAATCACTTAATGTTGAAAGGAATTCCCCAATGGCTTCATCAGTCACTGTGTAAGATTGTTAGAGATCTCCACCAGCTAATAAATTTGATTTGGGGCTTGTTTTGCTGGCATTTGCACAAACCCTCCGAGAACTATAGGTACTGTATTCCCATACAGTATCTGAATTCCGAATCGAAATGCCTGTTCCCCTCTCCTCCGGGAGGGGAAATAAACCTTTGCCATAGAATATGAATGCCGGTTGTTTTTCTTTGTAAGCTGCTGCATTATTATTTGAGGAGATACAGTGTTTGACAAAACCATTTATTTTGCCTCAAATATTTTATTGAGTAATAAAACTCGTTTACACTGCTGCCACATGTGGGGATTTGTGCCTGTTAGGATGTAAGGGAGGTGAGTGAAGGAATGAGGGCCCCGCCGTGTGTCCCTGGATGCTGCTGGTCCTTGCCACGCTCCGTGAGGCTGTGCCTGGGGAGCTGGGCAGGGCAGGGGCTGCAGGGGGCTGTGCTGAGCCCCCCAACCCTCGCTGCCTCACCCACCGAGGGTCCTGCGGGCTCAGGCAGCAGAACCAAAAAATAAAGGCGATGTTGTTTCCTGGGCTGAGTGGGGTTTTTCCTACCCAACACTCACAAGTTTATCGTGAATGACTCCTTTTCATGGGTGTTCCCATTCTGAATGGGAGAGAAGCAGCGTCTCTGTCTAGAAAAGTCCCCTGTAAGCAGAGCCAAGTGCAGCTGAAGGAGGGTGTGGGCCACCTGGCTGGGAGCCCTTGTCCATGGCCTGGGCCGAGGGGGCTCCATTGGCAGGGCTGGACATGCAGAGCACGGGCAACCTCTCCGGATGGAAACCTGCTGCTTTCCTGCACTGGACTCGCAGGAGCAAGGCTTGCTTCCAGCCCTGTTGTGTTTTGCTCTTGGGATCCCTCTCCTGCCCAGGTATCTCCCACCTGCGAGATGGGACCAGTGGGAATTCTCTTCCAGCCCAAGGCTGCCCAGGCTTCGGGACACGATGCCCTCGGAGCTGTGTGGAGCAGCCCAAGTGGGAAGGGATTTGCCCAAGGCATAGCCAGCAAACCCTGGCTCTTGATTTTTGCAGTTTTGCTGCTTTACATCTCTGTTTCACATAAAGATGTTCTCTTGAAGGGATCACGGCGAGTAGAAAGGTTTGAGTTCCCCCATTTTAACGCGATCAGAACTGTCCTTGCCTTGAGTCTTCCACAGGAAGAGGGGCTGTACAGGTGTGCTGCCGTACCCCTGCACCTCAGGGACAGGTGCTGCTCCCACAGCTCCTCTCGGGGAGCAGTGACACCCCCCTGGCACGGGCTGGCAGCTCCTAGGGCCGTCAGGGCCACCTTGTCCTTCACCCACCACCGGCTCGGGAGTGACACTGATGGTCTCCGGCGAGGAGCCCACCCGTCCACCCCCCGCAAGCAGGATGACAGCTGCCATGAAGCTTTTTGAGGGGGGATAGGGTTTAATGCCCTGGAAAATCCAGGACCCTGTGGAGCATGCAGAGGATTCGCAAATGGGGCACGCGGCAGGCGTGTGTCATCCGCGAGGTGCGTTTGCTGTGGAAAGCAGCACGTGGTGCTGACATTTCCTCCAGACCAGGGTCTCGTTCCTCGATAATGTGACGTGTCCTTGTCTTGCACAGTGTCCCTCATGCCATTTACTTCAGGGAGCTGAATCCAAGTACTTTGGGTAATGCAGGTATTTTACTGCCGATGCTGAGGCCATGCCACAAATGTTGCTCAAACAATTTCAGTGTTTGTTGTGTACATTCAGCTTCACTTTCAGCTCACCCCGAACCAGTGTCTCTTTCAGCCTGGTTTCAGCTGTCATGGGGCCCTGGGGCTCTCCAGGCAGGCATTTCTCATCACTCCAATGCTGGGATGTGCTCCTGCTTTCCTGAAAAGGTACCACAGGTTTTGAGTGCCTGGTGGGAGTTACCTTGAGCATGTGTGGGATGTCTTCCCCATCTGCATGTTCAGCAGTTGCAGGGTTGTTCTTTTTCCTAGACTTTGCAGCCAAAACCAGCACATGAGGCTGTTTCTAGGTGGGTTTTGGATATTTATTTTGTGCCTTGGTATCCTGGAGCAGGTATTTGTCTGTGGGTCACATTACCTGTAGGAAATGGACCAGGATGCAGAAATATGAGCAAACAGGGGATGTCATCCTCTTGGGAGGGCTTTTGGTCTGGTTTTAAGAAGATTCATCTAAATGGGGGGCTTGAAATTTTTTCCTTGGTTGAACCACATGCTTCGTCTCTGTATCTGTCTGCTTGCCAAGGATGGCCAGAGGCACATCCTGGTACTTTGAGGGGGTCTTGGCCACCACCAAGTTTGTCACCGGCGGGCGCAGGGACCCACAGCTCGCCTGGGAGATGGATGGAGGCACTGCTTTCCCATGACTTGTCATTACTCCTCGCTCTGGAAAGGCTTAGCAATTCCTACCCAGTAAATTATGTGCCATTCCTCAAAAAAGTGGATTAAATAAATGGGGCTAGGGCATGTCTTCTTTGCCCTGAGCTTTAGCGTATTGATTTGGACATATTTCCAGGCCGGGAGTAATCAATTCTTGGGCAGAATAAAATAATTTCAGGCAAACTCTTGGAGCGACTTGTCATTAATTTGCCTTTTGCCGGTGCTTGCTGAGGCTGGGAGAGATGCGCTCGGCATCTTCAGGAGCGGGGCCCTGGGGATCTCCTGGGGCTGCCGGCAGGGAGGGAGGGGGCTGCCCGGGCTAATGAATGCGCTGTGTTTGCTCATCTTTACAGAGTCACTTATTACTGCTAATTGGGAGGGACAGTTCAAACAGGCACAGAGGAGCTGTTGTTGCGGGAGCGTGACTTGGGTTCCAAGGAGCGGCCGGGAAGGACAGCGCTGCCTGTCCCGGCCCCCCGTACCCGGCCGCATCCTGCCTTTGTGGGGACCCCTCTGGAGCCGGCGGGCCCAAGAAATCCGGGCAGGACGAGGCGTCTTGGGGCGCCACAGCCAGACGTGCAGCTGTCCGGGACGCTGAGGAAGTCAGCAGCTGACGGAAGGAGTGGGCTCCTGGCTCCACACATAGGGTCAGGGATGTGCTCCGCATTAATGCACCCTGCAGCGCCTGGGCTGCTGCTGCTGGAGAGCCCTTTGGATGTGGGGGGGCACACTGGCACTGGGAATGTGTCCTGCCTTCCTCTATGGCTGCAGGACAGGGCACAGCACGCTCCTGTCTGCCCTTCCTGGACGGAGATCTGCCCTCCAAGCATAAACGTGTCTCATCTTTCCCCGTTATTTTTGTGTTCAAGTGTTCTCATCCAGGCTCATATTCTTTCATTTATTGCTGCTTTCCCTAATTAAAACCTTTTGGATTATTCCCCTGCACGCCGAGCACTCCTTGCAGCTGGGTACCAATTCCATTTCTATAGCAGGATTGACCCGTTAACACTCATTTTTAAGAGATCTTTTTAATGTTACTTGGGGAAAACAACTAACTCTAAATGTTTTGGAAATAAGAGGAAGATGGGCTTTATTTCTCAGGCACACTTTGGGTTTGTAGTGCTGAGCAGCAGAGGAGAGTGAGCTCAGGGAGGCAGGTCCATGGCAGTGCTGAGGGGCCGTGTGGGAGGGCAGGCGGGCACTGGTCCTCTGTCCCTCCCAGGATCAGGTCCAGGCGTGCTGTGTCCCCTCAGGCTCAGCGTGTGCCCAAATGTGTGCTGGAGCAGATGGGGTCTCCTGGGTGGACTCAGGGCTGCTGGTAGGAGGTGGCACAGGATGGAGCTACTGCCTTGTTTTGAGAAATAGGGTCTGGTATGAGCCTGCATTTCCATTTTTTGCCTCTCCTTTTCCTTTTTAATATAAAAATGAAGGCTGACAAAGTAAAAACTAAAGGCTTGGTTTCTCTTTGAATGAGTAGTTCCTCTCCCCTTTAAAGAAAAACCCCAAACCTTCACAGCTCCTGTTTGTGATGCAGGAAGACGGAGATTATGTGCATCTGCAGCCTGACTTTAAATCTGCTCCAAAGGCGTATTGTGCACACGTTGTCCCTGAAGAGGATAAACCTAAGGAAACAATCTTAATCTCAGAAGTTCGCATCCACCGCTAAAGCACCGGCAGAAAACGCTCCATGTGTGGCTCGAATCCCGAGCGCTGCTCAAGAGGCGTGTGAGCCCCAGCCCTGAGCACAACAGCCAACACGAGGCATTTTTTCCTTTTGCGTGTGTGGCGAAGATAAATCGAGTTTGTTTTGCAGCCCATTCTGCTTTAGATTTCCTGTGTCATAACTGAATGAATTTGTTGTTCATTGATACCTTAATATATAGGTTGTTGGGGAGGGTTTTTTCTTTTTTTGCTCGAGGAGGAAAACAATGTCCCCTTCACTTGTGCCTGAATGGAGTCATTTATTCTCTGTACCCTCCGGAAGTCATTTATTTTGCCCCGCGACAGCTGCAGGCTCTGTTTGTGTAGGAGGGTTGCGGGTGCTTGGCAAGGCCCAGGCCCTTCCTGCTGCCCGTGCCCAGCGCTGGCTGTTCCTCAGGAAAACTGCACTTGGGCTCTCAGAAAGGGCTCTGCTCTGCTCGGGGCGAGGCCACGGCGCAATGCTCCTCTCCCCTCTCCTCAGGGATGCTCCTGGGCTCCCTCTCTGTGTACCCTGAGTCTCTGACAAGTCCTAATCAGCAGCAGTGTAATTAATATACATGCCTTTACAGAGGTTGTTCTTCACTGTAACTCAGCAGTAACTAAGGGCCGTGTGGTGGGAACCTGGGATATTTTCCCTTTATTAGAGAAGGAGGGGAATTGCTCACCAAGGAGAGGTCAGTGTTGGTCTGCTGTACCCTACAGCCGAGTTCAGTGAAGCCAGAAACTTCTGGGTATTTAAATGGCCCCAAAACACTTCCTAACACCTTAAAGCCATTTCCTCAGAGAAATCCCATACGCTTGCAAGCTCGGTGGTGCCATGCCCTGTGGGTTATCCTCTGCAGACCTGGAAACAGCTGTTGGAGTTGGGATAGGAGTGGGAGAGGGAGGAACTCGTGCTGCCATTGAGTCAGTGTGGGGACACATCCTCCAGCCTCCTGGGGCACAGGTCTCTCTTAGCATCACTGCTGGGCTTCCACAGCTCAGGGGAGAAAGGCTGAAAGAACATTAAAGGGAATGAAGGAGGAAAGCCTGAAGAGATGTGAGAGACACCAAGCTGTGGATCCATAGTTAGCAAAGTGTGCAATATCCACTGACCTGGAGATGCTCCCCCAGGCTCTCTCGTGCCTCAGCACGTGTTTGGCTTCCCCAGGTCCCTGTGGAAAAGGGGTGTGCCAAGTATTGAGCTGGATTGAGACTTCATCCCTCCCATGGCAAAAGATTGTTGGTCACCCATGGTCCAGCCAAAATCTCCTCCTTTCCCACTGCACCTTGTCCCTTGGCACCTGGAATAAAACCCGGCTGTGGAGGTTTGGGATTGTGTTCCCAAATTCATAGTCAGTTCACCTCCCATTGCTGTCCCCACCTGTGCAATGGTCAGGGGGCACCGCCACGTCCCTCTCCAGGCAGGGCCCTGGGCTCCCGCTGGCCCTGGGGACCAGAGCCAGGATGCTCTTCCCTGTGGGCAGAGCAGCTCCATGGCAGAATATCCGGGGGCAGCATCCATTGCCACCAGCCCCTTGGGATGGGGTGCACCGTCTGGTCACGGGTGCTGCTCTCCATGGATGCTGGGTCTCCATGGATGCTGGGTCTCCATGGGTGGGAAGGGAGGATGGAGGAGCTCGCTGGGCTCAGCACAGCCTGCCCTCCTCCGTCATGCCCGGGCTGGAAAGGCAGCGGCACTGACCAGCTGTGCTAATCAGAAATAATGTGCAGCTTAGCAGAACTTCTCCATTAAAAGGTTTTGGGAATAATGTATAAAATGAATGGTTGGGGCGGGGGGGAGGGAGGGGAGCCCCAGCACCACGCGCACAGTCATGCTGCGCCTAAACCTGGAGCTGGGAATTGGTTTGGTTTTTTTTTTCTTTTTTATTTAAAATTCAAATGTCTGATGTTCTTAAATTGAACAAATGATATTTTAAAAAAATATATCAGGCTCCAACATCTGCAGATTATGATTTGCATTTTGAAATTGGCTGCTTGAATTGAACAAGGATGAATACTGTCACTCTTCTTTCATTCGCTCCGTTTATTTAATGAAATGCTAGAGGTCAACCCTTTGTCCTTAAATTAGTTACTATAAAAATCTTTTTGTACTTTTCTGCTTGTTATGATGTCTTCTAAGCAGAAGAAAAGGTTGCCATTAATTATGTCTTTGTTGAATATGGATATCTATTCATAGTTAGTTAAACAGTTTCAAACAAAATTAGCATCGAGCAACTCGAAGGCCAGCTTTAGGTTGGTTATCAAGAATTTTTTGCTAAGAGAATGCTCTCCTGCAAGTGTGCATTATCTAATATATTCAGCTTTCAGTTGCTAATTTTTTTTCCAGATGAAGATGGGCTTAATTGAGGTTGTGCTTTTAAGTTTGTAGAGCTCTTCAGCATCTCATACAAAAGCATCTAGAGGCTTTTCATTTGTCTTGAGTATGTTTTAGATGTACAAATATTATTTACTTTAAACTCTAAATCAAAAGGCGCACTGTAACTATTTTAAATAAAACATTATTCTCTGCTGAAATATATATAAATTCAAAGGGGGGCTTTTTTTCATTATCACTTAATTTATGTGAAAGAGCTGCTATTAACAAATTTTAGGATAATACCGCGGTAGCAGTTTAGTCACTGGTCTCAAACAGGCATTTAGTCATGTAATTTCCTTGTCAGAGATAGAGGCTGTGAATTACGGGTACGATACAGCTCCAGTTTCATGTGTGACTGGGAGCTAAGTGCCTCTGGAACAGGGCTTTGGAGATTACACCGCGCTCCTTGTTGGGAAAGTCGCAAAGTGCCGATAAAGCGCGGTTTTTCGGGAATAGCCACGCCGGGTGGGCGGCTGCCTCTCCGGGGAGGGGGTTCGGGCTGGTTTATTTTCCAGGGTCAGCTGGTGCCACCCACAGTTCCCAGGGCAGCTCCCGGTGGCTTCAGGGGGTGACAAGGGCGGGTGGTCCCCGAAATCCCTGAGCCTGGGATGCCTCACGCCAGGGATGGGACACGCTGCTCTCTGCCCTCACCGTGCCCCAGGGAGGGGACAAAAAAATCCGTTTCTTGATCCCAGAAGTGTTTCTTAACAGACCCTAATAAAGCAAAGCCCCCTGGCAGGGCACCCACACTGTGTATGAGGCGGGGAACACCCACAGTTTACAGGCTGTGTGGCCTGGGCAGCACGGAGTGATCCAGCCCCCGGTGATCCAGACAACAACGGGCTGGGGAGCTGGGAACAGAGAGAGCAGAAAAAGCTACGAGCAAGAAAAGAAGATAATTAGGAAAAGTAATAAGAAAATATAAACGTGGAAGCAGAGGATTAGTCCTAGTCATTGGAAATGCAAATGATCTCTGTGCTCGCTCCCAACATCTTTTTTCTAAGCTTGTGTTTCAGAACGGATTTTTCTCGTTTTGTTTTTTTTCCCCCATTTTCCTCCTCCTCAGAGCAGCAGTGCTGCTTTCCCAGCAGCATTAAATATTCCCTGAGCCGAGACACTAACCTTGTAATGCTTTTAGGTATAATATACAGATTTTTTTCATTTTAAATGCTAGCTCATAATGACATTGTGGAGTAGGGATCCCGAGTCAGCCTTATTATCATGGTGTCTCCTTGAGCTGAACCTCTGAGAAATGTGAAGGGGAGACCTTTTGGAATGAACAAATCCTTTAGCTGCCTATAATTATTTATTAAAATAGGCGACCAGGATAAAGGCCGGGGAGGGGGAGGGAGGAGCAGCATTCCTTTCCCTGTCCGTCCCTCCGTGCAGGCACACGTAGATACAGCAAAGCCAGTGCCGTGACCAAGCTTGTACTTCAGAAATGTAAAAATAATGGATGTGCGGGCAGGAAAGACAAACCATGCCCAGGTGACAGGGGTTTTTATGAACCGAAGGGACAAGGCAGCGCCCTGCCCACTCGTAGCATCCTGTGGCTCCTGGGGGTCTCCTGGCAGTGCTGAGCAGGCTCGGGAGGAATGTGGGGATGGACCTGCGCTTACAGCTCTGGGGGAGAAGGAAAATAAGGATGGGAGCAATGCTTTCCCACTGTGAGTGGTGAAAGGGAAACCATCCCGCTGCAACAGCTGGGTAAAAGAAAGAGGGAAAAAGGGAAACAACCCACCAATGAAACCCAAAAAACCAACAAAGCCCCAAACAAACAAACAAATGAAAACCACGCAAAGCAAAAGCCCCCCCAAACCACCGAGCAAACCTTGCTGGGATTTCACGGAATGCTCGCACCGTCCGGCCCGGGAGCGTCGCGCTGCCGAGCGTGGCAGCGGCACCAGAACCCTTCCCTGCGCCGGGAGGAATTTTATAAACTTAGCTATTATAAAAAAAAAAAAAAATTTGGGGTCAATTTTCCACTTGTGCCTGTAGCTCTTGAACAAGTACTTTTATGGTTCCTTCTAACACGCAGGATTTATCTGCAGCTCTGTGAAGGGCTTTTACATTTAATCCAGCGCTGAAGTAGTAATTTGTTGCCGGCGCTTCCTACCAGGCTTTTCTTTTAACTTGCCCGGGCCCGGGCCCTTTGTGCCGGCTAATCTGTGCCTCACAATGCCGGGGCACCTCGGGCTGCACCTCCGATGGCCGTGGAAGGGGACGTGGTGAGTGCCCGAGGATGGGAATTGGCTGGGGGGCCGCGGGGATGCTCCCACGGCAGGGTGGACAGGGAGCACCGGCGCGATGCCATCGCACGGATCTTCCAGTCCCGGCTTGGTCGGCAGCTGAGCTTCTTCCACGTGTGTGCATGGAGCTCTCGGTGCACGTAATTCATAGGAACTCCCGTGGCTCTTATTTTTTTTTTAGTCCTCTCGGATGGTGATTTTTTTTCAAACCAGTTTGGAAGTTCCTCTCGCATTGGGAATGGAGTGTGGGGTTTTGTGTTTTTCCTGGAGGATGCGGTGCTATAGACTGTCCATATATATTCCATTATTTTTCAGAGAGAGGAAAAAATCATAGTAAAAGAAAAGAACCTTTTGCAACTCTTTATTTTAATTGAAGTGTACAGAGTTTTCGGAACAATTTTTAAAGTGAGGTTTTCACCCTTCCGCCTTGCAGATGCGTGTCTTTTTTATTAAAAATTCTTTGATCCCAGGTGATGAATGAATATTTTATTCCAGGTACAAAAACATCTTGGGGATATGTTTGGACATAGAAGCATGTGAAATAGTGCCCGACAAATATGAAATAGTCTCTCATAAATAAAGATACCAAAGCCACAATATTAAGAATGGGAGCAGCTCTGCCCGCCTCCCTTTTATCACAACATTTCTAAACTAGACTGATATTACAGGAGGCTTTTTGGTGCTGGCTCAGGCAAGAAATGTTGCTGTATTTACATGAATTGTGTCTGTACTTTATATTTTGTCTGGGGGCAAATGGATCTCTTTTCTGCATCGGGTAAATGTTAATGTACAGCAGCAACTTCAGCTTCTCTTATGGCGCTGCTAAAAACCCTGCTTTTGGGAGCTCTGTGCCCCCGGCTGTGAGCAGGGACAATCCCTCTTTCCCTGGCAGCAGCCACGGCACAGGCGTTCTGGAGTTCCAGCCCGAACCACACGGCTCCAAAGGGACGAGCCGCAGCCCAGGAATCCTTGTGAGCCATAAAGAGGGGAACCCGCAGGTACAGCAGCACGTGGGGAGCTTTATGGGCATGATTTAGTGAATATGAGAACATATTTTGTGCTCCATTGTTTAGACTCAAGAAGGCATAAAATCTTTAACATCTATTTATCATGTAGCTATTTTAATGTAAACATTTGTCTATTTGGATGAAGTGTTTTCATTATTAAGCTAATTTCCACATGTTTCAGATAGACTGATGAGTTCGAAGCAGAGCACTTGCTGATGAGAAACGAAATTCGGCCGCGGCTCAGCCTGCTGTCAGATACATCTTCATTAGTTTTTGTCATTCACTGATGGCAAATGCTCTATAAATGAGATGACGATCAGGTCCGCCTTGATAACTTGCCTTATCTCATTAGTTTTCACATCAAAGTTAATCAGCAATGTGAATTGTAATTGCTGGAAGAGACAATGCAATAGATCACTCGGCCTTTTTTTTCTGCGTGGCATCTTGAAACATCAGCAGGCTGGTGTGAGTAGATAGGCTCCGAAGGAAAATGATGTGGAAAGCATAATAAGCAAGCTGCTCGGAATTAATGAGCTTACCCAATAAGAAAAGAATAACCAATCAATGTGAGCTGGGCAAATATAATTTAGGAATAATTGCTTGATTGGTTGTCTATAGTAGGCTGATTTGACCACACACAAGGATTAAGAATTAAGATGTCAAGGCAAAAAATAATTTGGCAACTGAGGGCATGTAATTTTTTGTTCCCCTCCCTTTATGACTGAAAGCGATGGCTGTTTGATATGTTATTCCCCGGGAATGAAAACATCAGACGGGCGCGCGCTGGTGGGTGGGGTTTTTTCTCTCCTTTATGCTCCTTTTATCATACAAGGTCTTTCAAACCTCAGTGGAGATATTGCAGTACGGGACATTAAAAAGGAATGGGGGGNGGAAATAAAACTGAAAAAAAACACCCCACCCCAAATGTGTTCATTTGTGAGCGCTGCGTGGAGAGGAGCTGTGGGCTGGCAGGGGCTGTGTTTGCAGAGCCCAGCCATGCCCAGGTCCAAATCCAAAATGCAATTCCTGCGCTACGCACGCTTTCCATATAATTTTCCCCACAGCTACTGGCCAATTAGTAAAGAACCCTTATATTCTTCTATCTAAACTATGGGGAAGGTTCAGCCAGAAGGTAAATTTGCTTTGATCTACATTACACCTAATTGAGTCACCACCAATGTCTCTATCCCAACATCAAGAAATGTGAAAATGTTAGATTATTTCACTGGGGATTAAACCTAATTTTCGCGTGTTCTGCATTAACCTATTAGGCTGACTCATCTGCATTGCTAATGCGGCTCAGGCAGCTGTCACTGCTAAAGAAAAACATGATCATGCAATCCTTGAATGAATGATTCCAGCTCTGATTAGTGTTAGTGAAGTTAGCTGAGCCCTGGTGATAAGGCAGGAAAATTCCCAGGTTGCCAATAGCTTTGAAAATTATCAGACTCTGGGCAAAATGTAGCTGGCGGCGTGCGGGGCCTCCCTCCGAAGGCAGCATTATTTAAGGCTGTCTCTTCGGGTGCTCGCAGGAACGTGGCTGCTGCTTCCGAGGGGCTGGTGCCAGGGGTTCGGATTAAAATGATAATGGGAAGCGACCCGAGCGTGCCCGCCGGGGACAGCCGGAGGTTTTTGCCTGCCCGGCTGCGTTTTGGGTTTAAACGCCGTTTCCAGACGGGAGCGGCGGCAATGCCGGAGCAGCTCCAGCCAGGAGAAGGGGCCAGTGTGGACCACAGACCACGTTTGGTCTCCGCTCTTTGTTCGCAGGGCAGCGGCACCACCGTCAGCTCCAGCCGTTCCGGGTTTCTTTCTATCCGTCACATTTAAATAGGGGGGAAAAAACCCAACAAACCAACAATGACCCATCCCCTTGAGATGGGAAAAACTTAGGAGTGAGTTATCCCCGAGCAATAGAGCCAGGAGCCAATTTAATCCGATTAGCGCTTGCCGACAATGGATGCTCCTCGCCCATTGTGGACAGAAGCTTTCACTTTATTTGTTTCTATTAGCCAAGAATCCAAGATATCGGAAAAGTGGAATTTTGCCCCGACAATCAACAAAAAAACGAATCGAGGAAAATAGTCTAAAGTGTCAATATTGATCTTTTGGCCCTGATTGTGCGTGGAGAGGACTTGTTGAGTGGCCGAAGTTTGCGGCTCCCGTTGGTGTGTGCTCGTGGTGCTCCCCGTCCCAGGGGGTGGTGGCAGCTCCTCCCGCCGGGATGGTGGGTGCGGAAGGCAGGAGCTGGGAAAAGACTCGCAGCTGTCAACCCAACAGCACCACTGATAGGAAATGCAACAGGGCTTTAAACTGACAGGCACATTTATGTAATTCCCAGTTCCTTGGTGAATGCACTCGTTGCGGGTGTCGGCAGGGGCTCCTTCCCATCACATTTCACAGGAAGAAACTCCAAGTTTCCGCGTACTTGGAATGCGTTCTCCTGTCTCCCAGCCCACAGCCCAGCATGGCACGGATATCAGCTCCCCCTCCCTCCCTGTGTGACTGTGGCATCCCATCAGTGAGGGCAGGCCGGACCTGGGCTCCGTGAGGTGCTGCTGGAGCAGACATCACTGGGTAGTGAAGGGCAGGACGGAGATGGAGACCGAGATTTGCAGAGAGTGACCTGTCCTGTCCACGCCAGCACTGCTGTCTCCAAATCACGACTCCCAGAGCCTCAGGAATTGCACGGGGAATAGGAGGAGAGAGACAGGGGGCACCAGGAGCACCCTGGGGACCGCCACCATGGGCTGGCAGTGCTGGCCAGGGCAGCTGGACGTGGCCATGCCCTCAGGCTCGCGCGGTGCAGACCTGTCAGCTTTGGGGGTTTGCCCCCAGGTGCCAAGTTATTTGCTGTTTGGAAAAGTACAGACAGGCTGAGCAGACCTGTGCCCCCAGCAAAGGTGCTCTGCTGCAGGTTGGGAGAGGCGTGTTTTAACATCCCAGGCTCCTCGAGTAGCTGCAGACCAGAATTCTGTCCTTCTGACCCCCATCCTTCCAGGCAGTTGTTGGTTCTGCAGGTCAGGGATGAATTTCCCTGCAGAGCCCGGGAGCAGCTCTCCCTGGGCAGGTGGGTGAGCCCCTGTCCCTCTGCTTCCCTGAGCCGCAGCCTGTGTGGGGAGAAGCGGTCAGGGGGAATTGTGCCCTGCAGTTACCCCACGAAAAGTACTCTTATCCTAAAATGGGAATTTTTTTTTTCTCCCCTCTGTTACAGGGAGTGGCTCCAGGTGTCAACTGAGCAAAATCCGGAGCAGCTGCAGCTCTTCCAGAGCACGTGTCCACGTGCAGAATATTCCTGAACAGGTATTTCACTTTAAATTCATGCTCCGTCTTATTCCAGAATATTTTCCCTGTGTAGAGAAGCACTTGGCTGGGGTCTCTGCTTGCTGCCATACTAGTGATAAGATGGATTGGCTGATCTAATAGGTCTTTTCAATCTCTGATTTTGAAAGCTAAGATTGGGAAATTAATTTCAGAAAGGTCAAAACAGAGCAAGGCTATCCTGCTGCTGTGTGATGGATCCTCTTTTTTTTTTTTAAATCTGCCTATTGAAGGAAAGGTTAGTTATTCAGCATCCTGCAAAAGAAAGAAATAAATAAAGCGAGCCGAGGAACACAGGAGTGTATAGATCTGCTGACCCATCCGCAATCTTCAGTTAATGAAAATGCCGGGAGCGGGAGCGCTGAGAGCCTGCCGAGCTGGGGGGCACCGACCCCGCGGGGTGGGAGCGGGATGGGCCCCCCGGCACTCCGCGCGTGTCCGGCGCTGCCCACGGGCCTTGGGGGCTTTGGGGTGGCCGGAGCGTGGGAGGTCTGCTCCCACCCTGTCCCACGGCGGGGGCACGGCGTGTGGAAATGCCGAGTAAATCCCGGTGGTGCTGAGGGAAAATCAGCCCGAGGCGGTGGAGAGAGGCAGGGGCATCGCCCTGGGATGGGCTGGGGAGTCGTGCCGTGGGTTGGTCGTGGCTTACTGAGAAAAGAAGCAGAAAACTTGGAAGAAAAGGGGGGAAAATAATGAAAACAAAGGCTTCACGTAGGTATTTCCCTGCTTTTCATTTGTTCTGTTCCAATGCACATGCCCAGTGGTAAAATGGAAAGTAAATTGCTCCGGTGGTTTTAAAAACCAGGCAGTTGGGGGGGAATCACTTCTGAATTAAAAAGAAAAAAGATGTTTTTGGTTTATTTACTTTTTTTTTGGCCTTTCCACCTGGTACATTCAGTAACCTGCCGAGCTCCCCTTCCTCTGTCCCCTTTCTTATTACAGATCAATACATTGAATTTTGGGAAGCGGGGCGAAATCAATTAGTTTTGGTAGCACCGATTAAACCCCTGCCCTCTCCCGACACTGCTGGGAATATTGTGCCGTTCCTGGAATCTGGCACATGGGGAGAGTCCCGGACTGAACCAAGGGGCTGCTGTGCCTGGGATTGCTGTGCAGCCACACATCCTGGTGGGATACTGATGGGAAAAGCCGGGGAGGGCTGGGGTGTGGGACAGGCCAAGTGAACTGCAGCCAGAGCAGAACCCAGGAGGCACCTTTCCCTGCTTGGTTAAGGTCAGAATATCCTGTGAGCACTAACTTGGCCCTCCTCTGAGCAAACCCAAGGAATTCTGCTAATGGCTCTAGAGACAGGATCCTGATTGGAATACCTAGCCATGGGAGTGTTAATAAACACACTCATCCTGGATTTAATTCACCCTTGAACCTATATGAGCCAATTTCACTTTACAGTTCCTCTTTACATACAAATAATAAGCCTGTATGGATCTGGGGCTGATTCATATGGAAGTGTGCTTCCCAGGCATTCCTGAAGCTCTCCATTCCTTGCTTCTCCTGTTGCTTTCTGCAGTCAGTTATACAAAACCAAAACAGGAATAATAGGCAAAATAAAGTGTCTCCGGTTGAGGAACATGCTCACAAGTTCAGTGATAAATAGCAATTATTAGTCAATACATACAAACAACTCAATTCTTTTAACACATCAGACCACACTGGAAATAAAGGATAACTTGGGAAATGGATTGTTGCATATTTCATTCAGAACAGAAGATGCCAAGGAAAACACTGGAGCACAGAAACACATCTGGCTCCTTAGCAGGGTTATCTTTCCCCAGTACAGAATCTGGAGAGGTTTGACTGGACAACAGAACACCCTGTCAGTCAGTCGAACTGAGCTTCCCACAGCAGGGGCTGGGGAAGCTGCCAGGCATCACTTAACCTGTCCTTTCCAAGGTTTCCCTCACTGCTAACTCCAGAAACATCGGAGCAATTCAAATGTAAAGAGGTTTCCCTAGTCCCAAACACATCCTGCTCTCCAAAGCTGACGCTTGAATTAGGCATGCATTAATCTAGCACCCAGTGGAAAAAATAGAAACTTAGGTCTCTGTGAGTAGAAAAACAGATATTTCGGGGGTGAATGTTGGCTTAGCTGGAGGCATGCGTGCAGTGGGGGCAACGCGTGGTGTGGTATGGGCATTGGATCAGGAGCTGCTCCGGCTGCCGAGCGAGGGCCGTGCGTGGGGCCGGGGCTGGATATTAGTGTGTACACACAGAGCTGCGGCTCAGCAGGCTCCGGGAGAGGCTTTTGTAGGGATGCGTGTGTGGTCCCTCGACACGGAAAAGGCAGGGAAGAGCCAGCGGCTCCGGGAGCATCTCCCCATCCCGCAGGGCTCGCCGTGCAGTGGCTTTCCTGTGGGAGGCTGTCACCCCGGAGCTGTCGCTGTCCCCCCAAAGCAGGAGCGCGGAGGGGGTGCTGCAGGGGGGGGCAGGAGGCTTTGTCACAAGGATCAGAGACTTTGGCTCTTTAGCAGCGCGTAGGTGGGGCTCTTTCCTCCCTTGCTATGGAGACAGGGCCACGGCTCGCACAAAGCAGGATATTTCCAGCTTTTTCTGTGTTTTCGCCTTTTTTAAAAGCTCTTATATGATACATTAGGTGAGCGGAGTTCTTGTGTCCTGGGATTTCTTCCTATAACTTCCAGGGGAGTTTTTCCCAAGTCCGTGCTTTCCTCCCCTATGAAAGCACACCTTCACCTGCAAGGGGACCCAGGTGTTCCAAACTCAGGCTTAGAGTCACAAAGGCATTTAGGGCTTTGTAGTCGTCTGATTATTTTTATTCATGCGTTGTGGATTTTTCCAAATTCAACCACTGCTTAACCATAGCATTTATATAGCAATTGGAGTGTTTTATTATCACTAATATACTAACTTCACATTAAGTGTGCACTTGCAGCAAATTGGCATGGAAAAACCCAGTAATTCTTGGTGAGGGTGAACAAGGGAGATGCCACAAAGGGGGTAACTCTTTGTGTCAGAGCATGAGCATAAGGTTCCCAGGCACTGTCCCTGCCCCAGTAAGTGCTGGCACATGGCTCGAGCTGCTCCTCAGGTCCAGCCCTGGGTGACTCTCCCGGCTCCATCACAGTCCCACACCCTGCTCCCAGCTTTCCTGAGTGCTCTGCCCTGGTTGAGGGTCCCAGCCTGGCACTGCTGTATGAGCTTTGGGTCCTCAGCCTCCAGTGGGTCCTGGGAGCACTGGGGGAATAGCTCTAAAGCCCATTTAGGGAGGGAGTGGGAGGGAGGGAGAGGGGAACATTTATTACCATCTAATCCTGCTCAGATTTTCTACACCATATGTCTGAGCAGAACATGTGAAATGTGTACTAATTACTCTGCCTGTGTCATGTGTGTATATTTTATATGCAGTCCCTGACCTTTTTGTTAATAACTTCACATTATATTCATTGACCTGAAACAAATTGAATTCAGTGGCACTCACTCCAGAATTGAATTACATAGTCTTCTTAATTGGTCTCCTATTTAAATGTGGAAAAGTAACAGTTTACCACCTGTAATTATTTTTGTTCTGTAAGAAATTCCTGCGGAGAGCGTACGTTGTGTGTCCGTGTTGGACTCATGTCCGGGGGGAATTATCACAGAAACCCCGAGCCCGGCTTGCACTGTGGAGTGGAAAAACCCCCAAAAGTTGCATTCTTCTGAGCAAAATCACTTGTAAAAGTGTGTGAAAGCCCCAGAACAATCTCCCCGCCTCGGTGGAAAGGGCAGTCCTGGACGAGCCCCTCCACTCAGCCCCCACGAGCCGGCTGTTGCGCTGCTTTGCCAGGTCCCATCCCAGCATCTCCATCCACTCTCCAGCATGGAAAGCTGAGGTGGGAGTGCAGGTGCTGCAGAGCAGAGTGGAGTGGAGAGCGCGGCCGGCTGGGATCTCCGCTTTGCTTTTATCCTTCCAAGGCCCAGCTAATTGCCGAAGCCACGAGGAGGAGACTTACTCTTTACTTACTATATTTAACTTAAAAATGCAAATGTTATTAGTGTCCCGATCAGTGATAAGAGTGCCTTTGTGCCAGGCTTTAACCTCCATTAGGGGGGATTAGGAGAACGTATCCACATTGGCATTTTCCAAGTGTCACTGTGACAGCACTTGCTGCACAAATGCCTGGCTGTCACACTGAGGTTTATCACCAGGTTTTTTCCTGCGAATGCAGACTAATAAGCCCAGAAATTACAATTGCCTCCCTGCCGAATCTGTGATAGGCGGAAATAATGATATCAGTGCCCTGCTAATCTCCTGCCTCCGCGCTTGGCACCAGCCTATTGAGTCACCTGTCATACGCCGCTTTGATGAGGCGAATTCAATCTCTCAGCTATAATGACAATGGAGCCATTTTAATGTTTGGAAATGATTATGTGAAGGTTTCTCTTTGCTCTGTCTTGGCAAGCAAACCAGGTCAGCGTTCCGGCTGTGTCTCCCGCCGCCGCTAACGACTTGGAAGGAGCTGGGCTGTATTAAGTGAATATGCCAAGTTATTAGAAAGGANGGGGGGGGGGGGGGGGCGGGAGACTCTTTTTATTTCCTTTTTCACAGCAAAGCGTGAGCCTGAGAAGATGCTTCATACACGTGAGCATCTCACACACGGCCGTGGTGCCCGCCGGGGCTGAGGGCTCTGCGTGCTGGCAGGCACAGGCACCGGCCCCCAGATCCACTTGGGAATCGCTGGGGCTGCACAACAGGCTGCAGGCAGCTTAGGGCCTGTCTCCTTTTAAAAAACAAGCACCCAAACCTGTCCCAGGCCAGGGTCAGTCCCTCTAGCCTGCATATGTGTTGGGAAGGGGCTGGTGGGGAGCTGCATGCCCGAGCCTGGCTGGGCAGCGATGGAGAGGATCTCGTGCACCTGATTCCTACCCGGGTCTTGGCTTCAATTCATTTTGTTGTAGAGTAACTGAATTTCTCCTTCTCTCACATGTCTCTGAAACGAGATCATACCCCAGCCTTTAAACAGGAGCTGAAACGCTTGGTTTGTTTATTTGAATGTGAAAGGGAAACAGCTACATTTCCTCACACTGCTGGAGGACCCAGATTCACAGAGGAAGGCGTCTCCAGGTTGAATGAGGGCTTAAGTCATCTTGGAGAAGTGCAAGGTCTGTCAGAGCCCGCAGCTGGAATTCCATAGGTTGTGTACAATTTGGGGGCTCTCTGTGCTGCCAGGGCTGGATGGGCTCTCCCTGGCACGTCCGTGCCGAGGTGCTGCGGGATGTGTGTGACGTGGCCACGGCCCAGTCCTGCAGAGAGGCACCAGTCCTGGCTGGAAGCGATGCTTCCCGTGCGGCTCCCATCCCTCCGCTCTGAGGTGTGGTACCCCCGGGGCCAGGGGAATTTGTCACCTTCCCTCTGGCCTTCCCTGCCGGGCCATGAGTATTTATTGATACAACATTAATTTTCCAAACCCTCGACCAACTCTTTGCTGAGGAAGGAATAAAGCAGCGGAATTTTAGATGCCAAGCTTTTATCAGCGCAAGTGTTGGGGGCCACCCCTGGGTGGGTGTTCCAGGCTGCTGTCGCTCTGCTCTTCAGTGGGTGGGAAGCAATTGTGGGGTTGGATAGAGAGGATGGAGCAGAATCCAATTGACCCGCGTGGTGCGGGAAGTAGCACTGAGCCCATTCCACCGAGGGCCCTCGGAAAGAAATCTTTTTTATTAGAGATGAGTGCTGGAATTATTTCAAGGAAGTGATTATCTGTCTAATAATTGTACCCGCATGAGTGAGAGCCATGGATGAAATTAAGGCAGCAGGTTTGGAGCTCGGCTGAGCAGGCAGCGCGGTGACACCAACATGCAGGGCTGTCACCTGGTCCCTGGTTTTAGGGATGGCCCTGGTGGGAGCTTGGCTCTGTGTGGTCACTCCGGCGGGGATGGGTTGGATGGTGGGATAGACACCTGGATGCCTGTTCAGATTTGGATACATCCTCGCCATCCCTGCGGGTCTGGTTTGGGACTGGCATGGTCCCTCTCCTCCGGGCAGCCTGGTGCGTGTGTGGCAGGGGGCTGGGTGCCACCCCCCACGCACCCCCACATCTCCCTAATTAAGACAGCCAATCTAATTAGGGCGGCGTGGGGTGCAGCCGCCCCGTGGGGGCGCATCAAAGCCGGCGTGGGGCGCACGGCGCGGGCAGCGCAATTACCCAAGTTAAGAAAACATCCCCGTAATTAGCGAGGCAACTCTAAGCACAAGGAATGGAAATTAGTCACAGCGCAATAAATTAGTCCGTGCATATATTACGTGCCGGGAGCACCCCGGGGGCCTCCTGTTTGCAAGGCTTTGGTTTGCAGCCCCATGCCTCTCAATAAAGCATTCATCCCTAGGTGATTATGTGCCAGCAAAAGGAGTTTTTAACTGAATTACAAATTTTCCTTTCTAATTCTTTTGTAGGCAGAATTGGGATCTCTCACTTTTTTCTCCCTTTTTCCTTTTTTTTTTTTTTTTGAAGGTCCAGGGAGCAAAGCCACTTCCCTCCCCCTTCAGCTAATAATTAATTTTCAGCTTTTCAGGGTGCTTCAAGACCCTGCATTGTTTGCTTTAATTAGGAACGGTAGTTAAGGAACTATTTCAAAATCCCTCCCCAATTCTGAACTATTTTAGCTGTCGTTTCTTTCCTGGGGGAAGAAAAGGGGAGGGCAAAGCAGGAAATTGGACTGTAGCAGCACATAACATTTGCATCAAAATAATACAGCCGGCAACAGAAAATCACAATCACATCACTCAGAAGGAAGGAACAGAATACAAATTAAAGGAATAATGTAAATTTTTTGCCATTAAGCTTCAATGACCATTTGAAATGGTGCAAGGCACAAAGGTTTTGATGAGCATCATCCAGTTTGATTATTCATACTTGTGCTTCTGCTTGAATTAAAGTAGGAGTGCTAGAGCCTGTTAGAGCAAAATATTTGAATTGGTAGTGAACTCTCACCTTTACTTGCATCCATTTACTTTTCAAATGAATACCAGATAAGTTAGTGCATTTTATAATCGGCCTGTTTTCCAGTGAGTGCTGTCATTACATACCAATTTCTTTTAGAAGTGCTTCCTAAGAAACATTAAATACTTACAAATAAGGATCTGTCCATCGCTGACAGCAGCCCTCTCTGAGCAGGGCTGGGTGACGCAGGCAGGTTGTGTGTCCTCCCTTCCAGGGGTGTGTGTGACTTCTCCGACCTGGCGTGTGGCTGCCAGTGGTGTCCCACCCTGCTCATGAGCTCCGGGCTCCTCTTCCCGCTGGACACTCAGCCCGTTTGCCAACGCCCTGCCCGGCCGACACCTGCCCTTGCCTTGCTGCTTTGCAGGAGTGATTTGATTTTCTCCTCTGCTCATGTCACCATCCTCTCTGACAAACTGTCCAGATGTTTGTTTGTGTGCCAGGAACTGAGGAGATAAGGCCTTAAAAACTTTGCAGTTAGATTGGATATTAGGCAAAATTCCTTCCCCAGAAAGGCTGCCAGGCATGGGAACAGGCTGCCCAGGCCAGTGGTGCAGCCACCATTCCCAGAGGGATTTAACAGATGTGTAAATGTGGCACCTGGGGACACGGAGCAGTTGCCTTGGCAGCGCTAGGGGAGCGGATGGACTCGATGGCCTTAGAGGGCTTTTCCAGCCTAAATGATTCCATAGGCTTCTGCAAAGAAAAAGCCAAAAGGCAGCCTCAAAGTCACCACACAGTATCCCAAAAGAGTTTGGGTTGGAAAGGCCTTAAAACCCATCCAGTGCCACCCCCTGCCACGGGCAGGGACACCTCCCACCAGCCCAGGTTGCTCCAAGCCCCGTCCAACCTGGCCTTGGACACTTCCAGGGATAGGACACCGCACTCGTCTCTGGGCAGCCTAATTTACTAAATAATAACCAGGTTATTCCTAATGAGCAATGGGCTGGTGATGCTGCTCAGAGACATCCTTAACTCCATCAGCGTGGAGATGTCAGCAGAGCAGGGTTGGCAAACACCCGCTGCTGGGCCAGCCGGAGCTGTGGGATGTCTCGCCCTGCCCCACTTTGGTGCTCTATAAAATGTCTTTTATTAAAATGAGCCGGGGGGGAAATCAATGCAACTACACATCAAAACCGAGCAAACCTCCGGTTTAGCAATTCCCAAGCAATCCCTCAGGAGCCAATGAAGGCCGGGTTATTTAAATGAGAAAGGCCGGGAATGAATGCCTGCCTTTGTCCCAGCGCTTCCCCAAGGTGATGTGGGTTAAACCCGTGCTCTCAGGGTTAATTATCAGCTGCTTTTCTTTTAAAAATGTTTTTTTCCTTATTGACACAGAGGGGTTGATTTATGTAATATCCATCATAATTCCCAGATTTCTGTAGATTACAAGGTTATCCCCATGCACTGCTCTGCTGATGGAGGAACGTGGGCTCCACACCAGCCTCCCATCCCACTCTGAGAGGAGAACCAGGTCCGGCCACCACTGCTTACCCTCCTGCTCCCTGGCCCTCCTTAATTAAAGATAATTAATACGTGGTTCTCTGGCGTGCAATTAAAACCAAATAAAACAAAAGGGCAGCATGGAAAAGCGCAGCTCTGCTCTTTTCTTCCACTTTCCCCCCCCTCTGCCTTTTCAGTCCCCCTGGGGATGATTTCTGGGGACCACCAGCCCCAGTCCAGCAGGAGCCCAGCCCTGCCCTGCTCTCGTTCTCCCCATAAAGGGGCAATGACTCCCCATGCACGTCACAGCCCTGGGTCACAGCCCTGCACAAGAGCCTGGAGGTGCTGTGGGGTCTCTCCTGTCCCCATCAGTAGTTTGATAAACCAGGTGAAGGAGAGGCCAGATTGTGATCCAGCTGTCCAAGCACATCTTCCAAGCCTGAACCCCCCGGTCCTGGGGACAGGGAGTGATTCCTGTCCCTCCCTCCGGCCCTCAGCAGGGGCAGAGCAAGGCTCTGGCCCCTGATCCCAAAGTCTGAGATGCGCTTGCAGTGTCCGGGAGGTTTCCTGGTGTCTGAGCACAGGGAAGAGGAGCAGGGCTGTGCTGGCAGGCGAGGGAAGGCACACACAGCTCCCGGCACCAGAGCCTTCGGGAAGGAGTGTTTCCTTGGGCTCGGCTGCTCCACCTCACTCATCCCTCCACTCTTACTCTTCTTCCTCCCGCCCTTGGGTTTTCCACCCCTTCCTCCCTCCGCGGCGCTTCAAAACCCCGCTCTCTTTGCAGGCACTTTGCCACGTCCTTGTTATCCGTGGGCTCTCCAAAGCCGCTGGCCTGCGTGTGGGCAGCCGCGGGGCTGTGGCAGCGCAAACCACTGCTTTAGGGGATCATTCCACTCCACTGGCTGAGAAGAAAACTGCTCTGATAGAAACTATGTCATAATAGTTGGGAACTGGGTAATGACGCCCCGCCGCCGGAGCTGATTTATTCTCCTGTGCCAGCGCGGGGAATTGGTCTCCACCAAAGCAGAAAATGGAGCTGGCTTTTCAGGAGGGTTTAAAATCAAGCGGCTCTGGAGTCACCACCTGATTATTTCAGTAATCTTTCTGCAGCCAAACCATTCCTTGTCATTCTGGGTGGTGCTCATCTGCAAAGCAAATATCCCACAGGATCAAACCAGAGCTCTATCACCCCCATTAACTTTGGTTGTCAGCTCCCCACAGCAGCACCGCTGGGGCTGGCAAGGTGCCGGTGCCTCGCAGACCAACCCAGGAGAGAAGTGGTGAAGTTTAAGAGCAGCGGCCCAAGCAATGATGAGAGGAATGGCAAATGTTCTGTATTTACTCAGAAATCAAGAACATCTGCCAAGGTTCACTCTAGAAAGAGAGAAGTGAGGGGCTGCTTGAGAGTGAGGGCTGAGCATCGCTGGCGAGGGCCAGGAGAGTGACACGGGGTGACCACCGGAGCAAGGCTGGGATGAACCCCTCTCCCCACGTCTGGTTGTTGGACGTGGGCAGCCCCACACACGTGGCACGGCTGCATCGCTGTGACGGCACTGCCAGGGCACACACACCCTGTGTGGCTGTGTCCCTTGGGGGGACATTAAACGGGATACGTGGGATAGGGACAGGGGAGGGCTCAAAGCAAGCTGGAGAATCCCTGAGGTTGCTCTCCCAGGAAAAGCAGTGCAGGAGCAGAGCAGTGCTGTGAGGAGGAGCTCAGCCTGTGAGGGAAGGGCTGCTGGGGCTGAGGGATGTCACAGAGACATCCTGGCAGGGCTGGATGTCGGGTTTTGTTCAGGGCAGGGTTGCCATAATGCGCTTTGATGGGTCTGAAATTGGCCCTTCCAAGGCCGACAATTCCAAGCAGGAGTTCCCACCCGGCACGCTGTGCCAGTGACTGCTGCTCAGCTCCGTGGGGACATGGGGCTGCCAGGCTGTCACTGCACCCCGGCCAGCACCTCCTGGCGCTGACACCCCTAGGAAGGGTCTCTGGGTAATCCAGGGAATTAGTTTAACTCTGGGTCTCCAGTTTGATTTTCATGGTGGGGTAGATGAAGCCATCGCACAACTGGTTGGACCACGGAGCTCACAGCAGGTTCTCCTGGTGATTCCTGGCAGTGTCCCAGCTGGAGGCTGTTGGAAAAGTGATGTTTTCCATGATCCAACTCACCTGGGTGCTACAGCAGCCCTTGCTTTGGCAAGTTCTCTGTTGCTCCCTTTTCCCAGCGCACTCCGCGCGGCTGGAGGTGGCTCGTGTGATAAATGGACAAGGTTCAAAAATACGACTCCTCTGAACTTTTTAACCTTACACGAAAGAGAGGAATTCTAAGAGCAATGGATGAAATTCAATTAACTGAGATGACAGAAAATAATCTACTAAGCGCGCACATCAGGCAATTGGAAGCTTTCATACCTTTCAAAAAGGAAATAACCTATTTCTTTCCTTGTTATCTAATGACACAGGAGTTTATTTCTCTGGAAGCAGTTACAAATCTACCTAATGGGGCCTAAATGCCGTTGCCAAGCAATTAGGGGTTTATTGTGTGGCTAATTCTTTCATTTCCGAGGCGGTGATTGTGGTGACAGGGGAGCTGCCCCTCGGCTGTGGAAGCACCTGTGCCTGTACCTGCCTCTCTGGGCAACCTGTGCCAGCGCCTCACCTCCCTCACACGGAAGAATTTCTTCCAGATACCTAACCTAAACTTCCCCTCTGTCAGCTTGAAGCCATTCCCCCTTGTCCTGTCCCTCCAGTTCCTGATGAGGGGTGCCTCTCTGGCTTCCTTCAGGTCCTGGAATGCTGCTGAAGTCTCCTCTGCAGGCTCAACAGCCCCAGTTTTCCCAGCCTGCAGAAACTGGGGAACTTTCTCCTGTGGGAATGTGTGGTTGGGTCCCCTCATTGTGCCAGCCTGCTCATAAAGGCAAGTCTGGGTTTGCACTGTGCTGTTAGCTTTCCTTTTGGTGTGTTTGCTGCCATGACTTATTTGGTGTCTGATCCATGAGTTATCCTGTTTCTCTGAGCTGATTTTAAATGTTCCTGCGCAGTCTTTGTACAGCCTGGGCAGCTTTTGGTTATGAATGAGCACAGAGACACACGCAGGGGTGTATTTATATAAAATATATAAGCAGGAGGAATCTTCATAAATCACAGACTGCTATTATCCTGGGGTTCATGACAGCCATATCTTTTTTTTCCACAGAAACCCAGAATACATTAAACACCCCGGGCCTTGGAAAGGGACCTTTCAAACCTGTACAATTGCTCTATTTATCCCATTCCTCGGGCAGGCAGCATTTAATATCTGAAGCCTGTTCTATACAAATCAATCTTAAAAGTAAGATTTAAGCCAGAATTTATTGAGGGAAGCTTCTGTATCTGCCTGTAGGAATATTGTGTTTTATGACCTGAGCAATAGGGTGGTTAATCCTGGAGGGAGAGCCTTTGGAAAGCTCTTTTCCATCGGGCTCTGCTGGCAACCTCAAGCCTGTTGGGCAGTATTGGCACACGTGTGGGCGAGGCTGTGCCTGTCCCAGGGTGCTGCAGGGGAATGAGGGTGGGATGCTGTGGAAGGACCTGGATGCTGCAGGAGCATCACTGCCCTGTGGTGGCACCTCACTCGATCATTCCAGAAGGGCCCTGCTAGGGCTGCACTAATCAATAGCCGTGCCCAACAGTTTACTACAGCGTTTAATTAAACAAATTTACCTTTTGAGGGAAAATCCATCACAAGCAATTTGGGTCCTGGTGTATCACAGCCTTTTTTGAGGTTACTAGTGCTTTTAACCACTGTCTAAAGTGCAGACGGTGTTAATTAGCATATTTAGGATTAAGTAGATTTAGCATGCAGTAATCATTCCCTAATTCAGTAAGAACTATCTCTGGTGAATAGTGGACATTAATGACAGTTGCAAGAGCTTAGATATTACATAATCACTAATTACATTCTGCACAATTAGCGGCGACTCCTCAGTGTGAATGGCTAATGGCTGATTTGTGTCAGCAGCCTGTTCTGGCTGTACAGAAATATAAACAGTCTGCATAATGTTCTGAGGGAATTAGCATAGGGAAGGACGTTATCCATGGAGTTGGGAGGCTGGGAGGAGTGCTGATGGATGGGGTGAGCCCAAAGACAGGGCAGGTGTCTGGACACACACCTGCCCTTCCTCACGGACGACCTGGCGGTGCCACCTTGTACCTTGAGGCTCTCGGCTCTCACTGGGGGAGTGGAGGGTAAATCTGGCACCAAGGGGCCTCTGGGGGGGTCTGGGGGTATTTATTGACTGCTGAGCCAAGGGGTGCAGGACCCTAATCTGCAGACCTTGGGGGCCACATTTTGGGGAGCAGCTGGCAACAGCCAGGGCAGGAATAGGGACTGACTGACCTGGAAGTGCTCGCTAGTTTGTTTGGGGATTTTTTTTCCACCACTCTGACTTTGGAAAATAAGAAGGCAGTAGTCCCTTGCCCTGCCACATTCAGCATTTCCTCACCTTTAGCCATTTTCTTAGAGGATGGAAAAGTAAAAATACTGAATTTTGCTTTCCCCTACCACGTGTGCCAAAGCTGCCCCACAGGGAGAGGGCCTTCCTTGGGTAAACCCTACAGAGGTTTGAGCCACAGTGAGGTGGCAGGCAGGGGAATCAATCTTTGCCCCACTGATATTTAGTGGTGTTTGGATCAGGTCCATGGTTCCTTACAAGCAGAATTCAGGCTCCCATGTTTGTTGTGTGATTAAATTGAGGAATAGAGGTATTAAGCTGAGGGAATTGTTTTGGACAAATCCCAAGCTGGAGACCAGCACTGGGCCCCTATACCTTGAGGTATTGGGTATTTTAAATTAAGATTGCATGTGGTTTTAAAAGGCATTGTCAGAGCAAAAGCAATTTAACAAAAGGCAATGTATCTGACGGCGACTCTCCTGTCTGCCAAGTGCTCTTCTCCGGGAGCGCATTGTAGGGACGCAGATTACATCTCCTGAATATTTTTGTCTGTTGCTCGGTTCATTTTCATAATAATAACTCGCATCCGTCTCCATCCTTTCATGTTGAAGGGTTGCAAACTATTACACAAACAGACCCGCTCCTGATGCAGCCACCCCGAGGGGACAGCCGGCGGCTTTGGCAGCGGGGAGTGGCTGCCCCGGGGGGATGCTGAGCCCAGTGGCCTCGGGACAGGGTGCTGGGGGTGTTCTGGGGGGCCCCCTGTGCAGGACACCCCACCCTGTGCCACCAGCACATACCTGTCAGCCTGTGGCTGTTGGGGAAACAGAGCAGGTGAGGACTGTCCTGTCTGCACACGAGGGGACCCACAGCGGGGCACAGGTTGCTCAGAGAAGCTGCGGCTGCTCTGTCCCTGTAAGTGTCCCAGGGCACGTTGGAAAGGGCTTGGAGCAGCCTGGGCTAGTGGAAGGTGTCCCTGCCCGTGCCAGGGGTTTGGACCCAGATGATCTTGAGACTCTCAGCCCAAACCACTCTGGGATTCTGTGTCCCAAAGGCAATGCCTCGAAGCCCTGGGAACCCCTGGGGGCTGCCGGGCTGCTCAGTTGCCCCAGCACACGAGTGGCGCTGCTCAGTTGCACACCACCAGGCAGGAAGGACTTTGAAAGGGTTTATAACATTTGTAATGTTGTTTCCCGTTAGCTGGGATGGCAGAGTGTTCAGAGTCAAGTCTGAAAATATTGGCCTCTGAGTGCCTTGTCTAGAAACTCCCATTTTTTTATCTTGGTGGGGCTGGCAGCTGGGCTAACATGAGTTAAGGCCCCTCCAGCAAGCAGTGGTGGGGCTGCGGGCAGCAGGATTTCTGCCCAGTGTGCCAAGGAAGAGCCATTTAAGGGGGTAGATGCAGCACAGAGCGTGTTGTGTTTAGTTCCGATTCCTCAAACCAACATTTTTCAGTGTCACTGGTGGTTTTGCCTGGTGTTTTGACACAGCCAAGCACAGTGTGTGCTGTGCCCTCCCCACCACTGGCCTTTGGAGCCTCCCGGCTCCTCCAGGGCTGGCACTGGGGGGCCGGAGAGGAGTCACAGACCCTGGCGTGGGGCAGCATTTCCCTAAGTGCTGTTTGTGGAGGCAGGTGCTATTCCTTACATTATCGCCAGGACATTTAAATCTCACTGATTGGCATTGTTGTCTCAAAGACAGTGTTTTTCCTGCTGAGAAACTGCATTAGATCAGCGAAACGGAGCTCATTTCCATTCACTCAGCAGTCTCTCTAGAAATGACATGCAGTGCTTGAAACTGTTTATTTCCAAATTCAGGCCTCCTCCGCATCAGTCATCAGCTTCAATTACCAGTTTTCCGGAGCCGAGCCATCAGGCAGTCTGACACGAGGGTCCAACCTAATTCCCACCTTCTCCAAAGTCAAGAGCATAATGTGCAGATGAAAAGGTGGAAAATAGCCTGGACTTCATTAGCATGCAGAGCCCGGCTGTTCATTTGCTTGCTGCGAATGGAAGTTCTGACACTCGGCGCCTTCTGCAATATGAGAAAAGTCCTCTTCAGAGTATATGATGTCCTCACCAGCCAGCAAAGGTCATCAAAAAGGCAGGCGCTGACCTTGCTCCCTGCTCTTCATGACTAGTTTATTGATTCCAGGAACACCTCATTACATGCCGGATCAACATATTATTGCCATGTTCAGCGGCTGAATTGTTTACAAGTGTCTTTATAACCAGCAAAAAGCCTTCCGGATGATGCATGACTACACTCATTTGGATGTGACCTGCCAATTAGATGTTATCCGATACGGTGCCGTGTGTCTTGATCCCTGACCGGGCCCGCTGCCCTGCATCAGCACAGGCCCATTTACTACTTCTTTCTAACGGCTCTTTGGGAAAGTGTCCATTAGCCTGTCAGTCTGTAAATATTTTATTTTTTTTCACCTCGGCGCCAGGCGCCGCCGGCGCTCCCGCTCCGTCATTTGCTATGCATGAGGTTCATAATCAGCTGGGGGAAAGAGGGGGTTTTTTATGGCGGCGTCTGATAACCCACCCAATTTGCAGTCAGCGCGCACGGCGAGCGCAGCCCTCGCTCCCGAGCCGCGTGCCGGCCCCGCACACAGACCTGGCATATTTTATTCAGGCTGCTGATTTATCGGCAGGGGGAAGGCAGGAGCGAACCCCCCGCCCCCAGCCTCCCTTCCCCTGCCTCTAAAGGCCAAATAACTTACCACCCAGCAAATGCATTTTCCCCAGCTCCATCCTTGCGGTGGCTCCGTTCCCCTCCGGTAATATATGGCACCGCGTTATTCATCCCGGCCCGCGGCTGGGTGGCTCAGGGTATTTACACGCACGGAGACATGAGAATTTCAAAAATAAATCACAGGGCACGACTACTATTTTAATCTCTCCTTACAGACACTTCTGTGGCTCCATAAAAAAGAGAGTGGCACGGCAACTCGACGAGCGAGTCCGTAAAGAGAGATCTCGGTGCCAAAAAAGCGGCACTGGGAACGCGGCTTTCAGGCACCCGTCGGCACAGGCTGGATTTGCCCTTTTCCACCTCAGCCTTTGGTGGTGGTGGTGGGATGGGGGATTCTGCTTGGCATTTGGCTGCCACGTGCAGCCAGAAGCGAACATGTAGGGACTCATGTGCATGTGAAAGAGGAATGTGGCTGTGGGAGGGCTCCATAGGGCTGGGAGCAGGTGGAGGTCCAACACCTGGGATAAGGGTTAAATTTGCTTGAGCGGTGGGGGCTCCCAAAACCTGAGCATCACTGCCAGTCTCTGGCTCTGGGGACATCACCCTGAGATGACAAAGGAAACTCCAAGCAGCCCTGGATGTGGCTGAGGGGTCAGTGCCAGGATTTCCGTGGGGTTCAAGGCCTTGCAAATGTAGGCACACACAGCACTGTGCCCAGAGCTCTGCAAACATTAATTAAACTACCCAGCACCACTTGGCGAGTGTCCTCTTGCTGGGGTTAAATCCAGGAACCAAAGGGCTTAAGAGCTCCCAGGGTGAACCAGTGGTACCAAAGACACCACATTTCCAGGGTCCTGCTCTCCAGAGCCAGCGCCGCGTGTCCCCGACCCCCAAACCCTGCCCAGCCCGGGGCTGCCACAAGCCCTGAGCTGCAGGAGGGTGTGAGGAGCAAGGGATGGCCCTTGCTGGGCAACAGCAAGCACCTTTGGGTCTGGTTCCCTCCTTGCAACATGGAGTATCCAGGCATGGGGGCTGGAAAAGGGGGATTTGAATTCCTTAAAGCAGCGCATTTATCTTCCAAAATAAAAACTGGCTTTGCATGTGGTTTTTTTAATTAGAGCTGGGGCAAAACATGGTCTCAGACTGAACAGCCTGAGGCTCCAGAGACAGCACAGTGCACTGATCTGAATTTGGGAAAGGAGGAAAAAAAAAGCCTTCATTTCCTAGCAAATCCCTGGGTCTGAGCAGCCCTGGAGCTGCGGGTGTTGAATATTCAGAGGCTGATTCACCGTGGTGAGTTCTGGGCCTTGTGCTGGAGCCAGCACTGCATCCAGGTAACAGTGTGCCCCAGCACGGGCTGGCACGGCAGGAACTCAGGAAATTCAGTCTGTGAGCTCCAAGTCCCAGCATGGGATCTCCACCTGGGGCTGGGACCTCCCTCCCCCAGGGGAGGTACGAGGTCTTGGCGGGTCCCATAGCCCAGGAGCATCATGCTGAGCCTGGCATTACTTATGCTGTGATAAGCCTGCAGTGGTTTATCAAGCCCCAGACATCCATCCAAATTTGGCACCTGATCCCTTCACTTCTGTTTACGTCCCTATTTCTGGACTCCTGTTCATGGTGTAAATTCTCTCTTTAAATGGGAGAGAAAAATCAGCTCTTATGACAGCAAACATGGAAGTTGCATGACTATGGAGAGGAGCATTAACCTTCCCTTTAGCCTGGAGAATTTCATAATCTTTTTAAAAATCAGCTTTTTATTAATTTTAGAGTGATGCTTAATGCCTGCAGGGAGTGAGGAGCCAAGGAATCACCAGGGGAACTCTTGGCAGCTGTAATTTAAGGTCAAGCCTTGGGGTGCTGCGGGAACCACAACCCTGCCCCGCTGTCCTGCCCAGGGCAAGTGGCACCAGGAGGGGCCACAGGTCCCCCCGACCTTGGTGGCCCCGCCAGGAAGCTCCTTAGCAGAAAAATTAGGTGGTCACTGGATTTGTTCACAGCACCCAGTGTGCAAATTTAATTTTCCTTCTCATTGCACTCCAACAGAGTAATTGGGCAGGGCAGGGGCAGGAACAAAGGACAAGGTCAGTCACTTGTCTGGCAAATGGAATTACACATCGCTCTGAGGAGAGATTTGGAAACCACATTCCCTGGCTGTGTCCCACCAGTGTTAAAGTCAGAAGAGATGGTGGGCAGCGCCCTGTGTTCGGGAGGGTCTGGATTGTTTGGAGCTTCATGATGGTGCTGACAGGGTTGAGTGTTAGTGGGTGAGAATCAGGGACAGGGATCCTGGCAGGAGGCTGTTCTGGACCCCTCAGCCAGGACAAAGAGGCAGCCAAATACTCTGTAAGCAGCTGACAGAAGTCCCACAGTCACCACCTCTTGTTACGGGGGACTTCAACTTACCAGGTGACAGCTGGAAATAGGGAACAGCAGAGAGGAGACAGTCCAGGACATTTCCTGGAGCGTGTGGAAGAGAAATTCCTGACTTGGGAGGCTGAGGAGAGACCTTATGGCTCTTTGCAGCTGCCTGAGAGGAGGGTGTAGTCAGGGGGGATCAGTCCCTTCTCCCAGGTAACAAGTGACAGAACAAGAAGAAATGGCCTCAAGTTGTGCCAGGGAGAGTTTAGGTTGGATATTAGGGAAAATTTCTTCATGGAAGGGGCTGTCCAGCACTGGCACAGCTGACTGGGGCAGTGGTAGATCCCCACCTCTGGAGGGATTTAACAGCTGTGTGGATGTGGCACTTGGGGACACGAGTTAGTGGTGGCCTTGGCAGTGCTGGGGGAATGGCTGGAGGGGTTTTTCAACCTTAACAATTCCATGATTCCGTGTTTGCAATACCCTGGATCAGATTAGTCCTGTATCAGCCCTGTAATTACTGGTCTTGGTTGTGCATTAAATGTTGGCATGTAAAAGTAAATCCAGTGAGTCCAGCCCTGTCACAGGAGTGTGATTCACCCCCATGGGATGGGCTGATGTGCTGCTTGGCCAGCCCAGAGCTGCACCTCTACAGCTCTGCTGGGAAGGAGGAAAGGAGCACCTCAATTTTGTAAGACTAGGTCTCCCTGAGAGAAAACCAGGATGTTCTTCTTGGACTCATATTTGGATTCAGCAGGGCAACCTTCAGCCATTTGTCCTTGGAGGCAGGGGCAGGAGGACGGTCTCTCCCAGGAGAACCCATCCCCTTTCCAGCTGGTTGCGCGGGGAAAGAGGCGGCTGGGGGGCTGTAAATCCTGCACCCAGCAAGAGCGATTCATCTCCGCTTGCGAGGGCAACTGCACTGGTGACAAACCCTCACAGGGATGCCGTGGGAGCCCCGGAGCTGGGGGGACAGGCTGGCCCCACGGCACACACCGGCCTCTCCGGAGCGTGTGCTGCGGCCCCTTCCCACACACGGGGGTGGGGGGGCTTTTATTAATTGCTGGTAATTACTTATTTTACATATTGTTATTGGTGGGGTTTCGTTGCAAGGAGCTGCTGAAGTTTCAGCGATAAGGAGGGTGAGTGTGTGCCTGCACAGCTGAATCCCGGGACAGGGCTCCAAAGCCCCGGCCGCTGGCGCAGCCCTCGCCGAGTGTTTCCAAACTGAATAGTCATTGGGTTGGCAGATAATTCAGAAACTATTTGTATGAGCTGTTTATCAAATTATTAACTGCACAGATGTTGTTTGGTTGAAGAGCAGCTGAACCTTCTCTCTGCCAGCCGTGGAGACAAAGGTCTGCAGGAATAATTGGAGATGTGCATGGAATATTAAATTAATTTACTGCTCTTAATTCTTATGCAAATCCTGACCTCTGATAGAGCCTATCAATTACCCTGCACACAGGGAAAAGAAAGGAGAACAGTTTCTTTCTTTTCTTTTCCCCCCTCTCCTTTTTTTCCTGTTGTTCTCCAGTTTGGGGTTTTGTTTCTCTTTTTTTTTTTTTTTTTCATGTCCCTTTTGAAAGGGAACTTGGGAAAGGAAATATTTGGGGGAAGAAAAAAAGCCATTTATTTGTGGGAGAAGCAAAGGGCTGGGGTTATTTAATTGAATCCCCTGTTTGCAGCAGTGTCCCCCGGGGAGTCCGGGTGCAGTTTTTAAGGCTGGGGCGGCTCAGGGGAGGCCTGGGAATGGAGGCCAGGGAATGGCTGGAATAGCTCCACACACTTCCCTCCGAGGGGCTGGAGGGGCCCAACTCTGCCAGCACCGTGCTGGGCTGCAGTGGGACAGCAGTGGGACTGGAGGGTGGGTTTTGGTGGGAGTGGGGGCAGGACGGGGCCCCTCGCCCCGCCAGGGTCCAGCTGGGGGTTCGGGTGGGTTATCGGGAAGGGCTTCCCGCTGCTGGCAGTGGGGCTGATTCTGCCAGTAATTACCAGGGAAGAAGAAAGGGAATTTATTGTCATATCTATTGTGAGATCCCAGGTAAAATGAAGCAGGATTTAATTGGTGCTCATTAAACAGAGCTGGTTTTCTAATATGGAGAAAGGCCTCGTCCGGGCAGCGTTTAATTGGGGTTGTGTGTGTGCTGCTCAGTCAGTGCTTAAAGGAACACTCTGGGTCCTGCTCTTTCATCGTGTTTTCTAATAAAGATAAATAAATAGGATGAATAATGCCACGGGTCTCTCCCTTGACCCCTGCATCATAGTGCTGTTCCCCCGAGCCACTGCCCGATATCCATGAATCCAACACAAGTGGGATCCCTCAGCAAGGTGCACCCGGTGCAGCCCAGTGGGCTCTGTTAGCACAGGAAAAGGGGAGCAAAACCCCCATTCCACAACTGCAGAGCACTTTGATGGGGCTAGGATAGGGAATTCCTTGGTTAGTGGCTGTCAGAGTGGAGCACGGGGTGGGGCAGGAGGGGAAAGAAGGGAGGGAAAATAAAATTATTTTTTTCCTTTTTCTTCCCCCCTGCCCCTGTAAATCCCGGGAAGTGCCAGGAGACTGCACTCCCCCTCCCACGCAGCCCACTCGGGTAATTTCATTTATCCCACAAATCTAATTAGCAGTCCGTGGCTGACATTAATACGGATCTAATGAGGCCGGCGATGACCAGATTTGCGGGCGAGCGCTGACAGAGCCTTAAAGGCACATCGTGCCCTGGCATCGGCAGGACCCAGGCAGGGGAAAAGCTGCTTTAAAGGGGGGAAAAAATGAGAAATGGGGAAAAAAAAAAAAAAGGAAAGAAAGGAGAAAAAAAAAGGAAAGGCCGAGGGAGGGGGAGAAAAACACGAGGAAACCGGTGCGGGTCGGGCTTGGCTTATTAAGGGAGCTGGAGCCTCCGTCCGGGCTTATCCCGAAATATTGTTCTTCAAAGGAGAAAAAGGAGGTGTGGGGGGGAAAACAAGGGATAAAAAAAAAAAAAAAAGAAGAAGCCAGAGCCCAAGGAGTCGCTGTGCAATTTATTCCGAGGGGTGGCTGTTGAGAAGGCGGCAATTTGCGGCGGCCGGGGGTTATTTAGTGCGATATGAAATCAAATGATCCTATTGCTCAAATAACAGTGTCTGGGAGGAGAAGCGAGCGCGCTCCAAAGGTAATTGTCTCCAGATGATATTCCCATTATCCCCCAATCCCGGCCTAAACGCTGCCAGTGCCGGACTGGAATCGATAC